>WYDI02004973.1:0-17743 GCA_009867235.2 Psittacus erithacus | reverse complement strand
CCATCCCTAGCGGTGTTCAAGGCCAGGTTGGACAGAGCCTTGGGTGACATGGTTTAGTGTGAGGTGTCCCTGCCCATTGTATTAACTTACTCTTTATAACAGTTCTAACCAAATAAACTCTACGATAACTATGGAAATGCAGACATATACATTTATTTATATAATGCTGTTTCCCTGTCTTATTTTTCTTCCTCAATTCTTGTGCTGAACAATAAAATTCTGTGAAACTGTACAGTAATAAGGAATTTTTTAAAAGTCAAATAATCTATTTAAAGAGTTTCTGATTTCTACAGGGTATTTTGATTTCATAGTTTTGTGGGTTTTTTTTGTTTTGGGTTTTCTTATTTTGTTTGTTTGTCTGCTTGTTTTTACGCACACATATCTTTATTTTCTTAGGGCACATCCATCATTTGTTACTCTGATTTTTACTAAGCCAAGCTTCAAAAGATGCAAAACAAAACCAAAACTCCTCCATAGGCATTGTGAGGTTGATTAACTCTGTATTAAACAAATCCTGAGCTAATTAAACTCAAAGTCAATTCAGCCCATGACAGAAGGTTATTACCTCATAAACAGGATGTACTTTAAAGTTATTAATAATACACTAACATTGCCTTTTCAAAACCTTTGATTAACAAACAAGTGAAAATTAGCATCTGAAATTCTGTTGGTACAGACTGTAGATCAGATTATGTAAATTTCTAAATCTCCGTTTTTCTAAATGAAAAGGAAGCAGCTAGCAACAGCTGTACAAGTGAGGAAATAGTACCTATATGGGGCCCAATCCTGAGCAACTTCGAACTCCACTGATACCTATGAAGTGGTAACGAGGCAATGTATTGTTCCATATACTGTCCTATCATGTACTATAAATCATGAAACCAACAATGAAATATAAATATGAAGGATATAACCCCTAGTAAGGAATATCAGAATGACATTTTAAGTGCTAATTTTAAAGTCACCCAAATTCTTTCATAGTTAATTTAGAAATACTCCCTTCATATCAAAAGGTAAGATTCAGTAGGTGAATTAAGCAGAACAAAAGCGAGCCTTGCCCCTTCTCCAGCAAGCTTAAGTTGTGCACAGAAATAAAAATATAAACCCAACACATTCTCTTCTAAAAATGGCTGATAACACTGGTATTTTCAGAATAAATGATAAATAACTCCTGAACAAAATGATTCAGTTTCTCTAGACATCAGTAATACAAGTCCACAGCCTCAAGACATTTTATGTACAACTAAGAAAGGGAAGGAACCAGACAGATAAAAATCACACAAGATAGCCTTTTTTGTTCTCTGTTTCTTATGTATCATTGTTATTTAGCATGATATCTGATAGCAGGAAGACAAAATGCGACAAGTAAAAGTGCTCCATATTTCTAAACATTAAAGAGCTATGTATATTATTTATATAATTACACAGTATATATTAATAAAATGTACATGGTAAACTGATATTAGTATCATATGGAACAAAGAACAGTTGTATGCATGTAAATCACATATGTAAACACAGACTTCTCCCAGGGATTTCACCTGGAGGTACGGTGCACCGTAGCCTCCTTAGAGTCCCAGCAAGCTGCCTGCCGTCTTATATATCCCTTAAAATGCTCAGACTTCAAATAACATGCAAACTTCATGTCTTTCCTTGATACAATACCCTCGGAGCCAAAGGGGCTTCTTGGTCAAACTCCTTGAGTTCTCCAGAATGTGCAACGAATCGGGGGGGGGGGGGTGTTAGAAATGGAAAGAAAATACCAAAAATAAAAAAGTAAAAATTAACAGAATTGCCACCTGGATATAAGAAAATTTATGAAAAGTAGCCATTATTTAAAAGAAATGAAACCACCAATCATTAGTAGAATTCTTTCAGGAAAAACACAGTATATGATAGAAGATCATATGACATACTAGGCCAAGGAAAATATAAAATTATACTAGTAAATCACAAGCTTGAGCTGCAAAACATAGTTATATATACTTTCTAGTACACATATTCAGCACTTCTACCTTACTAAAAGGTAAAATTTGATTATACACAACTTAGATGTTTTGAAAATTTCAGGATCCGAATGTGAAAAAGCAATGGGTGACATTATAGTATACTTTATTTTTTATATATATAAATACATATATATGAAGAATTCTTGAAGTTTTGAAAGACAGTTAAAAGTGGTAAGAATAGCTATAAAAGTATTAGTCTTCCTTCCTATCACCAAAGCGATGATAAGTAAAGCTTAAAAGTAACTGTTGTCAGCCTCTCTGGGCAAAAAATATGGTAGGATAAATACCCTTTGGAAGTGGGCAGAACACTACTTTGCTTTCTGAAAGGATGGACTTCATATTCTGGAGAACAAGAAGGGAAGTCAATTATTCACTGAAGTAAAAACACCAGACACAAGGAGAAGAAAAACAGCTGTTGATGGAGAGCAGCTGCACTGAAATGACAACCCTAAACATCACTGATACAGTGCCAGCAACAACCAACATCCCCTGCCCCCATAAGGACCCGCCTTAAATTTTTCATAGCCATACAGACCTTTGATAAGGCATCAAGGGGTCTTCCCACCATTTTTTACTGGAGAACAGGTTATCAGTAGGGCTAAAAGTTTTCAAGAGCTTCAAGAAAAAAGCTTTGGTCATTCCTTCCCCATCCTCACTGCCCCAGAGACACAAGATTTGATGTTCTAGTAAAACATGCAACAAATTTTGACACACTGATATAATAGGGAGAGAAATGGGGGGGAGGGAGAGGAGGGTGAGGAAGGGGTGTAAAGAAATAGAGTGCATAGCTTTTGAGCAAGAAGATGGACATGAATGCTTTGGTGGTGTTTCCGCCTATCCTCATGTATTTCGTTTCCTACTTCCCAGGCATGCTGCTGACTTGCAGGTTTCTCCCTGTATTTTTCTTATTTTGAGCACAATGATTATCAAATCACGCTTTCCTGTAATAAGGGAAAACCATTCAAAATGTGGTGTCTTCTGCCAGCTACCAGCACTAAGAAAGCCATAACCTTGACATCTAAACCAATACAGGAACCTGTAATGAAGACAGCAATACATGCATTCATGTATAACAGTCAACACCACAGATTCTTACTGAGATCAGGAAAGGCAGAAGTAGTACAAGTGTTCTGGTGTGATTTCCTGCAGTTTAGTTACAGTATGGGTTACAGGGTCCAGGATCCAAATCTACTATCTCCTCATATTTTTTTCCTCCTATCTCCTTTTGGGGTTTACGTGTAGAAGTAATTAGTATTTCCAGCCAACATTACCCCTGGGAGTTGTCACCAAGTACCTTGGGCTTGCTAGAGCAGAAGGTGTGAAAAGCTTCCACTGCCTTGGGGGAACTAATCCTAATTTTGCTAATTTTATATTCTCTCTGACTAATCTAACATAGCATATCTGCAGTTCAGACAACTACAAATACCCAAAGAGAAAAAAATACTGTGTAGCACAGAGAGTAAACATCCTTCAAAGCCCCTCAATTTTAGGTATGAAGCTACATTCTACTGAGCAAAAGGGTTAAAAGATGAGTGAGGCAAAGCATCAGTGTCGTCATATACTCAGGGCTTTTTTATCTTTTGTTTCTCCAGCTCCTCTAAAAGCAACACACACCACTAGAAAACAGTGAAAATTTGAGAAATTATTATTTTATGACACGTTTAAAGTTGTAAGAGAAACCAGTAACCACAAAAGTCAGAAATAACACTCATTAACTGTGTTTAGTCACTGTGAATGCTCAATTTCAGGAAAGATGTTTGCACCTACTGAATTCTGCTTCATTTTCATGCACAGATGGAACAAAAATGGAAAAAGTTAAAAGGTAACTTTTGTAGTATACTGTAAATTAGTAAAATATTTTAAAACGCATGAGTTAATTTTGCAAACTTGCTACATCAAGTATACATAGCAATTGTCTTTCATAATTTTTTTTTATTGCACATCAATTACCTCTATTGAGATAATTGTGCCTATACTAGCAAAAACCACAGAATCATAAAATGGCAAGAGTTGGAAGCGACCCTAAAGCTCATTGAGTTCCAAGCCCACTGCCACAAGAAGGGATACCTTCCACTAGACCAGGACCTCTACTTATATGACACGTTCTAAATCTCTGATATACATGTTTCCATCACTGAATGTATCTTTTCAAAAAAATAAACGTCCTACATGAATAGGTTACACAATGCAAAACTATAGCTCTTCTTTCTGAAAAATACATAGTACTAAAACATTTTTCTTCTGTTTCTGTCCCATTATAGTAGAGAAGCTGAGCTGCTGCCCTAATTTTTGCCATAGAAAATCAGTGGTAAGACATAAATTCTTATGTTAATGCTCATTGTCCAGATGGAGATCAGTTATGAGTGGTGTTCCTCTAGGATCCATACTGGGACCAGTATTGTTTCATATCTTCATCAGTGAGAGACAGTGGGATTGAGTGCACCTTCAGGAAGTTTCCAGTCAACACCAAGTTGAATGATGCAGCTGACATACCTGAGATACAGGATGCCATCTAGAGGAACACGGACAAGCTCAAGAAGCGGGCCCACATAAACTCCACGAAGTTCAACAAGGCCAAGTGCAAGGCCCTGCATCTGGTCAGGCAACCCACAGTATCAACACAGGCTGGAGGATGAAGGGATTGAGAGTAGCCCTGTGGAGAAGGACCTGGGGGCACTGGTGGATGAAAAGCTGGACATGTGTCAGCAATGTGCGCTTACAGCCCTGGAAGACAACTGCATCCTGGACTGAATGAAAAGAAGTGTGACCAGCAGGTCAAGGAAGGCAATTATCCCCCTCTGCTCTGGTAAGTCCCCGCCTGGAGTAATGTGTCCAGCTCTGGAGTCCTCAGCACAGGAAAGACATGGATCTGCTGGAGCAAGTCCAAAGGAGGACACAGATGATCAGAGACCTCTCCTATGAAGACAGGCTGAGGGAGTTGGGGTTGTTGAGCCTGGAGAAGAGAAGGCTCCAGGGACACCTTACTGTATCCTTTCAATACTTAAAGAGGTTTATAAGATGCCAACAAACTTTTTAGCAGGGCCTGTTGCAATAGGACAAGAGGTGATGGCTTTAAACTAAAAGAGGGCAGGTTCAGACTGGCTATAACCAAGAAAGAAGAAATTTTTTAGGATGAGGGTTGTGAAACACTGGAACAAGTTGCCCAGAATGGTGGTATATGCCCCATCCCTGAAAACATTCAAGATCAGGTTGGATGGGGCTATGAGCACCCTGATGTAGTTGAAGATGTGGCTGCTCACTAGGGTAGGATTTGGGGAAGGGGTTGGTGGTGGTGGCATAGAAGACCTTTAAAAGTCAAATATTCTATGGTTAAAAAACTCTAGATAAAAAGCACCAAGTTGTATAATAGTAACACACAGTTTTTGCCAGACATCTAAGTATTTCTGGACTGAGAGCCGCCGCAATGACACCTAATTCCTGGATATTCAGTTAAACATGTGAATTCTATTAGAGAAACTTCCAGAATTATCAGAAAAAAAAATCCATGCTATGAATGACAAGATTTGCCTTTTTAGTGTAGAGAAAGCTATATATATGCCTCTTGCTTTGATCTGGGAATTTTATGGGAACACTGCTAATATTTCACTTCTCAGAGATGTACTATTGGGAATTCACTATGTTCCCACTGCATCATGTAAAGGATGAAAGTTCACCTCTTCTGTGTTCAGATCACATGCAGGAGACTCTATAGGTGTGCAATAACAAACAATATAGTTTAACCCTATAAAAGCTCACCCATCATGAAGTTTAAGACAGAAAAGACTTGTCAGGTTACCTAATTTTGACCTCTACCATCACCAATCATTGACTTTCAGCTGATAGCTTCTGAACTTCTCTATTGAAACTAGTGATTCTGCTGTATAACATACACTATAGAAAGTTAGCCAATTTAAATTTGAATACACTTAGAGATGGCAAGCTCACCATTTTCTCAGAGTAACTCTCCCCAAAAGTGCCATATTTCTCTGCCGAACACATCAGGCTTCATGTCCCAACCAGGAAGCTCCTGTTACTGTTGTTTAAAGCAACTGCAGCAGTCCAGGTTTTTGCCCAATGAAGGCAGTTATGCAGCAAGAGTCAAGACATCTTTCAATCATATTTGAATAAGATACATAAGACACAAGGCTTTTTCTGAATTCAGAAAATTCCATCAGCCTCCATCATCTGAAAAAGAGGAAAGGCTCTATTTAAGAATTCCTAATGCCATGAAGAGAAAGGACCGATCAATGCACTCATTTCCTGTGGTGAATCTTCTAAATTTAGATGCTCATGGTCTTTCATTCTCCAATCCACTATAAACATTGCTCCCGAGTAACCTCCAGGATTATTCTTGTGTGAACAGTTCTGAGAAGCACCTCAGATATGAGCAAGATAGACAACTTCTGTCAGTATCAAAGCAAGAGCAATCCTCATGCTTCATATGATCTCATGTGTCACAGCAGAAAGTAGGATTTCTATCTGCTACAGTAGATGTGACTGCATATGCTTGCATGTCAGCGTGGCACATTCTTAAACATGAAAATTGTCTTAAACCCATTAAGTCCACCAAAACATTCACAGCATGATACCAAAGCTTCAGCTCCAGCCCTCTAAGACTGTTGATCTAGTCCTCCCATATCAGATTTTTAGTAATCAATAGTACTGGAGTGAAATAAATACTGAGCAGGTCTCAAGTCCTGATCAGGAAGATTTCCTGACCAGGCTTTGTCCACACAGGATCCATCAGCCAGACAATAAACTCATTTTCTCACAGGCAATGAGCACAACTGTTAGCAAATATATGCTCCCACCCCTCAGCTCTCCCCATCTACTTTTAAATGACTACTGGTGAAAGGGGAATTAAGTGCTCTGTTGAGTTACATACATTTACCATCCAGCCTAGTTTAATACACAGTTAAGTTTCAATAGCAATTTGTCCAGGCAGAGATAGCATTTTTGTTCTCTAGAATCAAGATTAGCAGCAAACAAGTTGCAGAGGATCCAAACCACCACCTGAGCAGCAAAACTCAAGATCTCCATACTGCTGCTCTTTAAAGCATTTAATTAATTCTATTAATCTTGCTGGAATTTATTTTCTGAATATTCAGTTTATACTGAAAGAGGAAATACCTGGAAATGATGTGCTTATACCAGGAATCTTGTTACTAACTTACTACAGACACATGGTTTGATGTAAACCGAATATGATTTGTGCCCCCCCAAAAAAATAAATAAATAAATTCAAATCTAACACTACAAGTTTGTCTTGAAGCTTTAATTCTGTATTTTTATCACATCGGTGCTGATGTGAGGAAGTACTGTAGAATAAATTGTCCACAGTTGTTTTTTGGTTTTGTTTTGTTTTTTTGAAAGAATAAGTATTTCATTTATACACAGGGAAAACTTTCAAATCAATTGCAAAGTAATGCTGATTTCTCAGCCCTATAACTATTTATTTGTAATTCCTTTGGTTAATATGCTCTGCAATCTAGAGATTACAGAGAATGGGTCAGGATACAAACAGTGTTGGATAATCTCTTCACTCCTAAAAAAGCACAAATTCTATGTTTCATTCATAAACCCATACTGTTTTGCACAAAGAAAACTTCAGTAATTTATTTGTTGTTGCACAAATAAGGATTAAAACAGATTTGTTTCTAATAATCAGACCACAGCCAATGAACTTAAAACTCTTCCCATGTCTCCAGTAAGCAAAGCAGAACTACAAATAAACAAAAAAGTATCTAAAATAAGATCTATGTTAATGTTTTATTGCATATAGCAAATAAGGAAAACTAATAGCCTGAAAGTAAGCAGAGAGCTGTGTATGCACTTTGTATTCATGTGAAGTTCTCTCTTGCAAGTTACCAAATTTCACTTGCTATAATACATCTTCAGATAAAATGCTGGATGTAGTTTTCTAAATAAATAAATAACTGTTAGGAAGGTGCACACTGTATAGGAGGTGCACACTTTAGATCAATTTATGAATCTTTTGGGAGAAACACTATTCTAGTGTAATCAAAATGCTATTTTGATAACAAAATCAATAATAGAAGACATTCTTCCCGTTCAAAGGTGTTATGTTTTGAAAATATTGCCATGTAGTATTTACAGTAACAGCTGTACAGTTAAACTTTAGGCACAAACTGAACTGCAGAGGATCTGCTGCGTAAATAAAATTCCCATGGCAACTAAATGTGCTACTAGATAACAGAGAAAAAAGGATTTATGTGTTTGCTGAGCTATCTTGCCCTAGAGGAATTCTCCAGACAAATGCAGGCCACTTGCCACACATTGTATTAAACTCAGCCTTCTGGACTTATTTTCAAATCTACAGCAAAAAAAAGTCCACCAAGTTTCATTTGAAAGTTTCCCTGTCATGTTCCCGGCTTCTCCGAAACACATAGCTCACTCCTCAGTATTCACTCCTACATCACAACAGAGATGTTCAATAACAAATGGGTGTATTTCTGCTTGTAACCCGTTAATCTTAAACCCCCATGCGAAGTGGGCCAGCAACCCGAATCCTCAAATGCATGTGAAGTTTTGCGTATTCACAGTTGTAGTGAGGCACAGTATTAAAGTACATGTACCTTTTAAACTCTATTAAAATAGTATTCCTTTTGCAATATTAGTAGGAAAAACGTGGGTGTTAGTTCACTCCTGCAGTATTTCTACAGCACAGGTAGATTTTTGGTCCAAAAGACTTGCCTTGATATCCAGGAAAACTAAAATTAAAGAGAGGGGAAAAAAAAAAAAAAAAAATCATCACTGGATTACAATACAAATAGAAAAGCATTGTTTGGGAATGCTGTAAGATGGAATATGATGGACTAGAAGACTGAAGACCACTAAAATAGCTAGCAGCAAAAAAAAGTAATACCTAGCAAGCAATAAGCAAGCTTACTCAAAGTAATGCCACCAAATTATCAAAGGACCAGACTAAGTACAAAAAAGCAGTATGTTTATGGTATTTCTCTTGCAATTTTTGCCTCTAAAGATTAAGAAAATTTAAGAAACTGCATTTTACAATCAAGTCTATCCTTGGGCATGAGCCCCAGCAACAACATGTCTTTGCTCTGCTCTCCTCCCCAGGAAAGCCCTGGGACATTTTAAAGCAGCAGCAGAGCTTGCCTTATAACTACAGCATGTGGACCCACATCATACATGCTTTTCAGGTAGTTTGTGAAGCTAATAAAATCACTAAGGTCCACATTTAACATCAGGCAGCCACAGCATCATGAAATTAGGCACCTACACTTATAGAACACTTTACTGTTATCCTTCTAAAGCCTCCATGCATGAAATGTATGGACAAGGCATTAACAGGAGCTTCTTGCTGTCTAACTATTAGGGCTCATCTGCTTCAAAGTTTGTCATTTACACCCCTAACCTTAGCCTAACCGCTTTACTTCAGCTCCATGTGAACCATGAGCTTGACCACTGATGTGACAGAAGTCCACAGAACCTAAATGAAGCCTTGTGTTAAGACAAATGTTTTGGTAAGTATTAGGATAGCATACATCCCCATTGCCTTTTTACAATCTTTACTGTTGTTTGAGTAGGTAATCAGTAAATCAAATGTTTTAACAAAGAGAAAAAAAGGTATTTTTTGTGAATTTATGATGCAGGAGTCACCACAAGTTAATCTCTCCTCAGGATACATATAAAATATTTGTGTATAAAATGCAGAAATGCTTATGCAAGGACAAAGAGCATACAGAAGTTTTATAAATGAACATTTGTAGAACACTTGCACATTGCTGCAACATAACATCTGTATGATATGAAACCATTAAAACAGTACACAACAGAAATTAGTTGAGGGTCAATATGACACTACCAGATAAGATTTTGTATTTTTATTACTAACAATAGTTTATATTTCCCAATGATTTCATTTTTTTTTCCTTTCTAGAAGAAGGGGGTAAAAACAGAAGACTAACATTAAGTTTTACTCTGACTTGAGTTTTGTTAGATGTGATCACACAAAACACTCCCCCAATAGATATGACAAATGCACTTTATATTTCAATGTGTCAAACCATTTCAATAGACGGGAACTATGTTGAAGCTGGCAGGCAAGCAGACTATATTAAATTTTTCTCTGGAATCGACTTCAATACTGTGCTGAATTATTGGAATTTTAGTGAACCTAAAAAAGGCTGTCAGAAATAATATTCAACACAGTTTTCAAATCTAATGCTCTATTACACATACTTCACATAAAATAATATTGTTTCAATATAACCAAACAGCCAAAAACAACATTTGATTTGTACTTGTAATTTTAGATACATTTTTATATTGATTTGTCACAGCATTTTTTAAACATACTTTCTCTTAAAAAAAAAAAAAAAAAAAAAAGAGGCTACATTTGGTGATCCAATGGGTTTGTTGCAGATTTGATAAAATTTGAAACTGGATTTAAATAAAGAAGGTACTGTCACAGGATTGAAAACATGTTAATAGCTATTTCAAAGCTCTGATTTTTCAAGACTCCTATGCAGTTGCATATCACAGAATTCTCTTAAGAATTTTCTAGTGCCAGAAAACCAGTTGCATTTGCAAACCACTTAATTCCTTTTTTCCCTGTTTAACTCAATGCTCTTTCTGCATTATGAAATTCAACAATATTATTTTTTTTTTTTTAACTCTTTTCTTCCAAAGTAATCAACTTTTTACTATGGCTTTTAAGAGATCTTTGGCTCTAATGTTTCACTATTCTTACTAATAATGCAAAAAAATTAAGAGTTAAGCTTCCCATTTACCCGCTCACTAATAATTCCAGTCACATCTTTCTGTTAATTCCATTAATTCCACACTGCTATGAAAGGCTGGAAGCAAAGCAATGGCACTAACTATAGCAATATCTTTGCTTTTATATCCACTGATGTGATGGAAGCACAGAAGTTGAAGATTTTGGTGTGCTTCACGTAAATAAGGGAATTCAATCATACATCACATCTCAGGAAGGAGGAACGGTTAAATCCACAGTAGCTTGGTAAGCAACACAGAAAGCCCATCAGCAGCTTTACTGTATGACAGACCCAGAGGCAACTCAAGAGCTGTCAGCACAACCGCCTGTGAAGCTCACAAGGGAAGCAACAGCCAATTATGCCCCATGACCTGCTACTGGAAAAGACAGTGAGAAAGATAACAAATCAAGGGCTTGAAAAGACTCAAACTTTTCAGAGAAACTGTAGTTTACTTTTATCATGCATGCATCGCACTTGAAGCTTTTAAGAATCAGGTGGCATTCAGTGACCACGAGCTCTCTGCCTGACCCCTAGGACTCCCATCAACAAATCCCAGGAAGTGGGCCACACCTTCGAGACTCCCTACCTAGATAAAATACACAGTCCATTCACCCAATAGCTAAGTTTCAGTTTAGCAGCAGAGGATTAACACTTGTATCTCTATTCTGGTATTCACTGTGACTAGTTACTTAGCTTTCCTACTTGGTGTGAATGATCAGCACCAAAGCCAAACTAGACTCAGTCAGAAAGGAATCAAGCCTACTTGAAAACTTTATTTCCAGCCAGCCACGTCTGATGGGTTGGTCTAATTAGCCACAAGAACTAATTAGGAGAAATATTTATTTTGCTCAGAGCAGCAAACAGAACACAATAGAAAGAGCTTGTCTTGATCCTTATCAACTGATTTATCTCCTTCCTCTGGCCAGCACTGAGTTTCCCTGGCTACAGTTTTAAACTTCATCAGTTTAAAACCTAGCTGAAGTGCAAGCTCACCGAACTACGTGAAGTCATGCACACAGCACCATAGTCAACAGTGCCCTGCAAAGTTGAGCACAGAAACATTTCTGATTATTTTGCTTGTCTGGAAAGAGTCAGTTAGGGATTAAATTTGAACTACAAAAGCTAATAAAAATTTCAGCCTCCAGCTTCAATGAGGACAGCATCAAGCCAGTATATGTCTAGGTTAAAACCATTACATTCACAGGTCCAGTTCATGGTTTGTGCCTGTGCTTTAATAAAAACATACTTGCACAGTTTATTTGGGGGCTTAAGCAGGATTTTAAATATATGCAGGCCTTTGGAATGCTAGCAGTATGCAGGATGAATTTCACTCTTTCACAGAGGTAAGAACACTTGATTTCCAGATAATGTATAACATAGCTAGTTACAAGAGATCAAGCGCAAAGCATCTGAGCATACTGACTGCGGGTTATATTTAAATAAACACTAACAAAGGGAAAACAGATTGAAACATTTTAGATAACTAAAGATGTAGATTAAACAGTTGTCTCCTCCACAAAAAACCAAAAAACCAAAAAAACAAAAAAAACCCCAACAAATCCAGCCCCACATCACCCCCCAAAAGAACAGAAGAAACTGACATGCTGGTTTAAACTTTCATCATTTCAAAACACGAGTGCACAAACTTTAGTAGACATTACTGAATGCAGACATAGCGTTTGAAGATGATCATTAGAGCTGGTTTTGCAGCTCTGCAACAATGATGGATTCTGGTGGGGCAGGAGCCCCATCTGGGAGTGGCAACCCAAAACACTTTGTTGTACAGGAAGTGTTTGCTGAGCAAGAAGCAAAATGGTGGCCTTTCAAAATGACTGTACCTCTAAAGGTCATGGTATCAAACATCAAACAAAAATGCAATTAAATCCCTGATTTTCAATATTTTTTGCCTCTTTAACTATAATCATGCAGTTGCTCTTTTCTAGTCAATGTATTATTAAGCCAATTAGAAAATGGGTTAAGATTTACTGAATTAGAGGCTTAACTGTTTTTGCGGCCACTAAAAAGAGAAAATTTCCTTAACTGTAAACCAAAGGATGGAGGAAAAATTGAAAAAAAAAAAAAAATACAAAAAATTACCAAAACCACAAAAAAAGACAAAAAAAAGCAAACAGCCAACACACCACAAATCAACCAAAACCAAGCCAACTAAAAAGGCAAATCATGGCAAAACAGGGAAAATATTAGCTATATTTCTCTTCT
This sequence comes from Psittacus erithacus, assembly GCA_009867235.2. Lineage (NCBI taxonomy): Eukaryota > Metazoa > Chordata > Aves > Psittaciformes > Psittacidae > Psittacus > Psittacus erithacus. The sequence goes on along the minus strand of WYDI02004973.1, from coordinate 4,752 downwards.
AATTAGCTTGAAGTTAAGGTGACTAAATGTCTGTAAAGACAAAAGGCTGACACTATATTTTCTGGAAACCAATTAAGCCTATATCTATTAATGGTCACATCCTTGGGCATTTCCTGCAGATCCACTCAGTGCATGCAGATTTTCCTCCACCTAAATAGCTTAGTGAAACAAGAAATGTTGATTAAGCCACTAATAAGTAATACCGTATAGCCAGTAACACCCTTCCAACCTGGTCTTCCACAGGGTTTGCTGCCAGGGAATTTGAGAATGTATCAGGCATCTAAGAAGCAGAAGAAATGCTACAAACCTATGTCAACAAAAAGCAAGGCTTGGGTGGATTAGGTGAAAAAAGGGTGTGGAATTATTTGAATGGTTCTTGGTACAAAAAAATCTGCGGAAAGCCTCTGAAGGATGCTTTAGGAAGGTTCTTGCCCCCATCAAGGATTTCTACAGAAAAGAACAATCTGACCCTTTAATAAAATACTTTTAAAATGTTTTAATGAATAAAAATTAGATTAGGTAATCAATACTTATTACTATGTTATATTTTTATCAAATTATATCCAAAAGCAACCTCTCTCATCCACTTTGTAATTTCCAGAGTGGGTTCTGATCGACATTCCTCTAAACAAAGAATGCCTGATATATGACTACATTATTGGCATTTTGTCAATGGTAGCAACTTACAACTTGTCTAATAGCTAAAAGCTAATGAAAATCAGCTCTCGCCAAGTCTGGTAATGTACCTTGTTACTATCTAGCATTTCCCAAACAGCAAAGCAAGACTCTTGCATTTTTATGTATTGTAGCATAGTTTTGGATAAGAACCAAAAGATTGCCTTTGCAATTGTTGTTCAAGTCAAAATGAAATTAAATACGTCACTCTCTTTTGAACTCCTTGATGACTTGGACTAGAAATTAGCACAAATATAACGCAGCTGGGAGGCAATATAGTCACTCCTTGGTTTTATGGCTTACCCAAGACAAGTAGTCAGTTCTATGATTTGGCAACTAAATCAGATTTTATGTATTATGTAGAGAAATTCTTTTGTGAACTCACCCTGTATTCCTTAATAGAAATCTGAAATCTGATATTGTTCAGTGCTCTGAATTTAGTGATGAAAATTGCCTTGCTACACATATTGGACAGCACTTATAACAGAGACCTCTGTTAAAAAGACAGAGATGAGAAAAAGTGGCTAAAAAAAAATTTTTTGCAATACGGTACATTTTCTCCATCCATTTGTGGAACATATATCCCAATGTAAGTGACTTGAGAAGAATCAACACATTTGTTTGACAGAGCAAACGTGGTCTATAAACGGTGAATCAAATATATTTGAACACCATCTGGAAAATATTCCATTGTGGTAAAATTGGAAGTACACACATTAAAACATGGCTGGATGGATGAGAAACTTCCAAGTCATGCGAGACCACTCAGACCACTCACTGCACTTGTGAGTTAAGCTGTGTTTGGATGCCACCTGGAAGTACTTTGCTTTGACAGCATGCTAATCACTTTTCAAGCAACAGACAAAATTAAATACATCCTTCAGATGAATTGCTTGCAGGAGTTTCTATAAGAGGACCAAAATATAGGCTATTCAGCAAAGAATCTAACTATTGTGATGTTTAAGATCCAGCAGCCCTCTAGGCAACTTGCTGGCTCCAGAACATGGAGGTGTCTGTTTAGCAAGGTGGGACCTGGATGTCTGAATCAGGCCAGTGTTCTGACCAGCTTAGAGAGGGAATGTGTCACTGCAAGCCTCCCAAAAGACCTTCTGATCAAAGTTCACTCTTGAAACTTAGATTTTGAGGACTTTATAACACAGCATAATCAAAATGTAAGTCAATGGTATTTCTTTATACTGTTTCCTTTTCCTGATGAGCAAAGAACAGCTGCTTTTTACTATTCATTCTAGATATTCTTTGTTGGAACTGTCTTAATTGGTGCTACAACAGTTGACAAAAACTTGGCTCATTGTAAACACTCTTTGCTAAGGAAAGGGTGTTTTCAGGAAAGGCTTCTTATCCTTGAAGTGTTTTAAAACCTTAATCCAGACTGGATCTTGTGTTCAACATCGAGTACTGTTCAAATACAAATTCTCTCTCAAGTTTTCAGTATCCTATTACTTTGCTACCAGTTAAAGTTATACTTTAGCATATAAAGCTATACATTAGCATTTCCATTTCTTGCTGCCCTCAAAGGCTGCTATATAACCTCACCTGCATGCCTCTCATTTTCACTGCTTTGTTAAACTTACTTGGAGATACCCTTTTTTTGTCACAAAAAAGAACAAAACATATTTTCTCATAGCCTGCTTTTATGACACTGTCGTTGTTTTGTGTGTTAATTCATACCGCCACAACACAAACATGCCATTGCCAGTGTTCTGCCAAGTCCTTTAAGTACTGCCTGCTGCTTTGCCCTACCACCTGGGGCTGCCCAACTCATACTGCCACAAGACTATTACACAAAAGCCATGAACACCCCTCATTTATAAGAAAGGAATCCCAAATGTATCTCATCCCCGCTTTATCCCTGCTTTTATGGTATTGATGTGGAGAAAAAAAAATAAAAAAAAAAAAAATCTTCCTTTTGCCCAGTCACATTTTGTCCCTGGCTGCCTTTGAAGTTTTTTTCTGAAGGCAAAGAGCTTCTGTATAAAATAACCACCAAACAAATAACATCCTGTACGCTCACTCCTTCCCAATACAGTTAAGTGTTTATGTAGTGAGAATTCTTGTATTTGTGAACATTCAGAATTTTAATCATAATTTCTTTGACATGCAGAAATAAACAGTGTGTGTGAAGTGGCATCCTTTAGAAAGCAGAATCCCAAATAGGAAAGATACAAGTCAAGAGAAGGCTCAGTTCCCTGCTAAATTCATTACAAAGGGAGTCATCAGAATTTAGCAGCACTGATAGGTTTATTTTCATGCCTGCCTTCACTCTGTACTTTGGCAATTCTCCCTAAAAGAACTAATGCTGCAGGTGGTTTGAACTCCTTTCCCACACCCCTGACGACCACCCCACAGGAAGCCCTGTTACTTATGTTCAACTAAATAGCATTAGCGCTACCTCAACAGAAGCAGTCTCATTTCTGACACTCCTGCCCTGAAGCAGGGAACTTTATTACATCAACATTCTTGCTAAGGTACAAGCTGCAGTCATTACTGTTTCTATCATCACGCACACACAACTCTGGGATAACAGTACCGAAGCATGAATGCCTATGTCCCAAGCACAGCTGACCACGGGTCTGCAGGGCAAGAAACATAAGAGAAATAAAGCAAAAGGACTGTTATGGATAGTTACGCCCATTAAGTCATGCGATTCTTGGAAGGCCTAAATAGCCGCAATGTTTTATATAAAAGCATACTTAATGTTTGTTGGTACCAAAACAGAACCCTGAGGATAAGTTTCAAGAGGTTTTTCAGATTGCTTGATGAAGAATGCTGTGAGTGGTGGTCACCTCTAACACAAGCTAGCTCAGAGACTTTTCTCACTACAGTGTAATTTCTCTGGTAAGGTTAATCACCCTCTTTCCAGTTATTATGGAAGCCCTATCAGGCATGTTTGACTGTTATAAACACCACCAGTCTATTACCTACGACAGCAAAAATTTTCCAAGATGTCAGCAAATCACTGCATCCCAGCTGTGTGCCAGCTCTTTTTGGCACTCACTTGTTGAATAGAATTCCTCATGCAAGCGGTGTTTGTGTGAGGAAACAAGAAAGCATTCTCAGCTTGCGCTAGTGGGAGGACAAAGGGCAGCACTGCAATGAGAGCAGATAGGTACCTGGACATGAACTGAGATCACCTTTAAGGATAGGGATGAAAAGTCTGAACGTGATTTGATTGAAAAATTAGAAAGATACTCAGAGGGAAAAGATATGTAGCCAATACAAGAGGCAAGGAACATAAGACATTTAACATCTTTGTTAATGATCTAATGGATGATGGGGTAGTGCACCCTCAGTAAGTGTGCTGTCACTCCCCACAACTGGGAGGAGTGGCTGACACGCCAAAGGATCAGGCTGCCATACAGAGGAACATCAATAGGCTGGAGAAATAGGCTGATGGGAACCTCATTAAGTTCAAAGAGAAGTGTGAAGTTCTGTGCCAATATTACACTGGGAGTCACCCAGCTAGAAAGCAGTTTGGTAGAAAAGGACCTAGGGATTCTGGTGGACATTAAGTGAACATGAGTCAACAATATGCCCTTGGAGCAAAGGCAGCGAATGGTCTCCTGGGCTGCCAGGAAAATAAGGAATCCATATTAACACTTCAGAAACTGACTGACTTTATCTATATATAGGTTGAGAATAGAAGAAGATAATACAACAAGTAAGGAAAGAGATAGCAGGAATTTTAACGCGAGGGACATGGAGGCTTCCTTATGGCAGAAAAAGCAATCAGAAATGGATAAACTAGGAATCTTTGGAAGAATGCATGTGAATATAACAAAAGACTTAGAAAAATTTAAGGTCATTTTATTTGGCTATGGAGCTGATGGACAGAGGCAGAGCAGTTGATGTCATCTACCTGGTCTTGTGCAAAGCTTTCAACACTGTCCCACACGACATCCTTGTCTCTAAATTGGAGAGACATCAATTTGACAGGTGGACCACTTGATGGATAAAGAACTGGCTGGATGGCCGCACACAACAAAGAGTTGTGGTCAGTGGCTCAATGTCCAGCTGGAGACCAGTAACGAGTGGTGTCCCTCAGGGATCAGTGTTGGG
>WYDI02004970.1:5127-21234 GCA_009867235.2 Psittacus erithacus | reverse complement strand
CCAAACCCCCTGCCATGGGCAAGGACACCTCACACTAAACCATGTCACCCAAGGCTCTGTCCAACCTGGCCTTGAGCACCTCCAGGGATGGAGCATTCACAACTTCCTTGGGCAGCCCATACCAGTGCCCCACCACCCTCACAGTAAAGAACTTCTTCCTTACTTCTAACCTGAAATTCTTCTTTTTAAGTTTGAACCCATTACTCGTTGTCCTGTCACTACAGCCCCTAATGAAGAGCCCCTCCCCAGCATCACTTTCTCTGTGGACGCAAAATCTTTCAGTCACTGATGGGGTTGGACAATGATGGAACACATTCTGTAGGTGTGAATGGGTTTATTATCTAGAAATTGGGTAACTCTAAGGGATTCTCAGGACTTTCAAGAGCATTTTGGTGTTTTCAAATGGCTTTCTATGAGATTTCTATTCTTAGACTAGCAATGTATTTCTGAGAGAAACTTCACCCTCCAGAAATGTCACTGAGGATGCCTTTATAGCTGAACATCCCCATGCCAGCATCCTCTGCCACCCCCTGGACCATAGAGATTGTGCCCTTCTTCAGGCTGCTTTTTTTGTGTGTGTGTATTTACCAGGTTCTGCACTTGCAGAGAAAGTAACAGGGGAAAAATCATTCAAGTCTACACAAATTCATCACAGAAGATGTGTCTGGTGGCTACAGGCCAAAATTATTTGCAAAAGACTTGAAAAGCCTCTGAGCTAGACAAACAGAAGGGTGTTTCCTGAGGACAGGAAGGAAACAACTTGACTTTGTCATACCTTCACCTTCCCACAGGCTTTGACAGTCTAATTGGCTTTCTTATCCAGATGGAAGTGCCGGAAATCCTGATTACCCATTGTTCCCATTTCATGCATTCAGCATTTACTGTCTCCTCTCAGCCATTCAGCTCTTCCTCCTCTTCAAGAGCCAGCAGGATACAGATTATGGCATGATTATATTCTCCTCTAACCTGCATTTTAGGCAGCTATCAGTGTCAATCCAACTATTTATGCCATTTCAATCCTACGTGAAGCGAGGCACTTGAATGTCTGAGAGGATGTGACATAACGGAATAAGTGAGTGTGTATAAGAGAGATGAGTCTACTTCTCATTTATCTTTATATCTCATCCCTTCTACCTGCCTGAAAAACATCAGCTAGTCAAACCTAGACAGTCTTAGTTTGTGGATTTAACACTTGATTTTTCTTTAGCTCATCATAGAGTAATCATGTTGTATTTGCTAGCTAACAACACATCTCAAATGATCAACCATGTGGCTGTACTGTGAGTAAGAACCTGGTGATTGCAGTAGGTTAGAGCAAGGTTGCTCCAGCTCAGCACCTTGTCTCTGGCCCTGGCCAAAAGCACATACTTGGGAGTAGGACACAAGAACATAAGCAGCACAGCAGAGTTTGTACCCCCAGCTCTGACTACATGAGCATCAGGGACGTCTTTGGGTTTGACAGCCCTGGAGAGTCCCCCCTCCCCAGATCGTCTCATCTTTCTTGAGTCTACAGGTACGTTTTACATCAGCACCCACTGATGACAGGGAGCTCCACTGCTTCATTAATGGTGAATAAAAAAGTACTTTGCCTTTGCTCTAAAATTTTGTTTGATGTCTCCTAATTTTGGGGTTACAAAAAATGTCAGCAACTGTCCCCTCTTCGGCAAGACATTAAAATTCAACCTCATTTCATCATACCTCTTTTCTGCATCATGTCCTTTCAAAGTGACAAATCTTAGTCTATTTTCTCTCCTTGGATAAAAGTTGTTCCATACCTTTGATCATAAGTTTTGCCCTTCTCTGTACCTTTTTCTGAATATAATGCTTCCTTTTTGGAGATAGGGAAGGGAAAACCAGAACTGAATTCAAGATGTGAGTGCACTATGGATTTATAAAGTGGCAATGAAGTTTTTTTGTTTTATCCTCTATTTCTGTCTCAGTAATTCCTATGATCCTTTTTGCTTCTTTGACTACTGCTGAGCACTCAGGCTTCAGGGCATACCAAACATGGAACCTATTCTTTATGACTAGTTTCACATCTTTTAATGAACTCTCCTAATCCGGGGGAAAAGACACAGTCCCTACACCTCTCCACACCTGGAACAATGCCCAAGGTGCTTGTCTGTAGGAGTGGGAGGATATTAGTGCTCTGAGATTTTAGTGAGCTAACAGCTTGCACTTCCTTTCCTTGGATATTTTTCAGGCACTTCAACTCCATGCAACAGCTGTGTGAGGTAGGTAAGAATCATTAAATGAATTTCACAGACGGAGAAACTGAGACAGAGAGATTTGTCCAATTCACTTAGAAACTGTCACAAAGCCAGGAACAGACCCTGAGAATGAGACCAGTCTTTCCTTCCATCGGCGGCTGCAAGTGAAACGACTGCTCCAGGGATTGCACCATATGGCTCCATGACCACATGATGGCTTATGTCCCTATGTCCCCATGTCCCCACAGTCTTTGTCATGCCATGGGAAAACAAGGGTCCCCACTCCACCAAGTTGTTGGGCAAGTACATCATCCTATCCTATCCTATCCTATCCTATCCTATCCTATCCTATCCTATCCTATCCTATCCTATCCTATCCTATCCTACCCCATCCTACCCATAACTATTCTTTCAAGCTGCAATACTGGTAAAGTTGTCAGCAAAGTAAGCCATGAAATAGTTTTGAACTGTCCTATTTCTCCTCATATTATTTCAGACTGGATCACATCTAGTAAATCATAGAATCATGGAATGGTTTGGTTTGGAAGGGACCTTTAAAGGCCATCTATTCCAATCCTCCTGCAATGAGCAGGGGCATCTTCAACTAGATCTTTCTGTCCAAATTCTGATGGGATGCACTGCCACAATAATGTTTTGGTGGCAGAGGTATACAGTGACCTATGAGCCTGATTCTGGAAGGTGCTTAGTGCTCTCAGAACTTCAGAGCAGCTCCTTGGGATTTCACACCAGCTGACCTTTGATTCCTAACCAGCTTTAATGAGAAAGCCTGGACGGTTTAAGCTGCTGACAGTGCATTACGATGGCTTGCAAATAGTCATCGCTGGCTTGGACCAAGCACGGCTAGTGATGGGAAGTCATTACTATTGGCCATCAGGCTGTGAAGGGAGTTTTGCAGAGTAAGTCAACAGACACCCTTATCATTAACTGTTCTCACTCATGAACACTCTCTTCACACACCTCAGCAGAGAATGCAGCAGCTAAAGGCACAGATACTGAGATACGTCCTCAGATGTTCTCCTGCTAGAGCAAAACACGCATTGGCAGGGAAACTTAAGAAACTTTGTTCAGAAAAAGATGCTGCTACACTTTGCCTATGGGGAAGGAGCTTAATACTCTCAGCTTGTACTTTGGGGATTTATCTGCAATAGTGCCAGATGAGACAAAAATGTCACTGCCAGCATATGCTGCCTTGACATACCTGACTATCTAAAGCTGGGAAACAACTCTGAGAGCTCAACAATGATAATAACAGCACATTAGAGAAGGAAGAAAATGCTTTTAATGTGGAGAAGAGTGATTTCTCTTGAGAGCTTGTAATTTCTTAGGTAGCTCTGGAACAAGACATCAGTGCAGACCCTGTCCTACATGGTGTAAATTTTCCCTATGGAGCTTGCTGCAATGCAATGCCTGTAATTAAAATACTGGAAGCACCACAATATGTTTTTACAGACTGAGGGCACGACTAGTGAATGCAGACTGCCATGGTCCATGCAGGGGGTTAATTTGAGTAAACCTGTGGAAGATGCCATGAAGCCCTTCTCTGTGTAGGAATGAGCCACAGGAATCCATCTGCTACAGCAAATGTGTCCCTTGAACAGGGATAAGGGTCTTAGTAACAAACTGTGCTCTCTCTGCTGCTGTCAATCCCACAGTTCTGTTATTAAAGCCTTGATAATACCACTATTGCACAAAATGCAAAATCAAGGGAAAAAGATTCCAGCTACTCATGCTGCTTGTAGATAAATTAAACCCAGAAAAGGTTGAGACAGCTGGAAGTCTGACAGGAAAACTGGGTTTTCCAGGGAGAACACTAGAGCCAATTTACAGTTAATTACTGTGATTTGGAGCAGCTCTGTGAGTAAATACCAGTCTCTGATTGTCCAAGTAAGGAAGATAATTGTTTCCTGAACTGTGTCCATTGTGCATTTAAAATGTTGTCAGCCTGTTTCTTTCTCAAGCTCAGAAGAGGTTTGGGTTTCAGCAATATGAATCTGTTACCCTTGTGTTAACAAGTAGCTAAAATCCTAATGCCGAGCATCATATCTGCCACGAATGCAATTTGTGGAGCTCCACAGCCATATTTTTAAAGCAAGCTCTCCTACTGCTGAGGCTGCTGGGCGATGCATGAGTTCACAGCTGCAAAGGAGTCCTGCCATCACTGGTGACACAGCTTTGAGGGCAAGGGGGACTGGAGGGGTACTGAGCACTGCCAGATCCAAAATGTGCCAAGCATCACGCTACTATGAAGGGGTATAGAGAAGGAGGGGCAGCAAGAGAGAAGGGACATCATGGAAAACACCCTAACTGCTACCTATTATCAGAGCAACTAGAGGGAAAATGTTCTCACAGAGATTGCACCATCATTTGAAAAATGGATGTTTGAAAAATGGATGTTTGAAAAATGGATGTTTGAAAAATGGGCATTTGGAAAGTGGATATTGATATATTCATTAAAAGGCAAACCAAAAACTCCATGTGTACAAGGATGATTTCTTAAGGAGCTCAAGTATTAGTGAAGTATTGGCTCACCTGAGTCCAGAGCAGGTACTGAGACTGACTGAGGAGTCGGGGTACCCTCGTACATGGCCGTGGTAGAAGCAGTGACCCTGATTGTGAAAAAGAGAAAGCATTTCAGTAGTCAGGAACACCCTTTGGTCTCTAGTTTCCTTACTGGTTTTAACCCCCTTACTTGAAAGGGATTATCATTTTCAGGCAACAGCATTCAGAAACACTGACAGCATCTTTCCTGTCCCACTGAATTATAATATTCACTAATAATTCACTCTACTAAAGATTCCAGCCTTTTCCGAAATGGAAACCTTGGGTGGTTTTTAAACCCCAAAGGGTCAGGGGAGGTTTTTTGTTTTGTAATGTTTGTTCTTGGGTTATGTTTTTTAAGGGGGTCAATAGTGTTTAAATTGCCTATCTGACCACCATTTTCTGTATTATTTTGCTTAAAGCTATAATATGGGATATTTTATGATATTAATCAGATTAACAAATTGGCTGACTCATTACTACTTTCTATAGAGACACCTTTTTATTTAAGGTCATTTGCATCTATGAATGTCTATAGGAGGCAGCTATGCATAAAGAGAAGTACAAAAAAGCCAATCCCAACGCTATAGGTTGAAAAAAATCACAGAGCAAATGAAGGGGGACGGAAACAAGCTGGAAAGGAAACCTTTTATTGAATTACCTAACTGAGCGGCTGCATGTTATTAAGGACAACCAAGTATAAAAGGGTCTTCTATTTTGAGAGGCAACAATCCAATTTCATTTTGTGGCTAGGTTATTGTATTTCCTTAATAATCCACTGCTTGCAAAAGGCACCCACAACAGAGATACTTTCTCAGCACACACACATATCTGTCTGGAATCAAGGTTAATTTTATTGTTGACTAAAGGTTATATTACATTTCCAATTATGTGGCTGGCTGGAAAGCCATGACTGTGTCAACGTCCAGCATTTCTTTTCTCATGACTCCTTTGAATGCCACCTGGAAACTGAAATCACTGTTGCAAAAGGTTCCTATCTTATTAGTGCAAGGGAAAAGTTATCACACGTGCTTCGACCTGACAGTCATCTCACTGTGCCTTTTTATTACTTGGTTCATTCACATCCATCTAGCTGCATTAATTAACCTTTTCAGTTTTGGGGCATGGCTTTCACTTACAAAGCCTCACACATAGCAGACTTCTAAAGACCACCTTGATATTGTTAAAGAAAGCAATAGCTATGAAAGTGCCGGGCAAGATGCAATAACTCAGATATGAATTTTCTGCAAATAAGGCTATGACCATGAAAAATAATTGCTTAGGCTTAGAGCATTTGTATTTCCAACATGAGCAACTGAACATGGAACAGTAATGTCAGACTTTCTAAATCTCAATAGCTTTTCTCAGTGAAAGAAACAATGGAAACAGGGTAATAGGCTTTTAGTCTTGGGTATTTTTATCATCAGGACTCATAAAGACTGAGTAACTCATTAGAAAGGATAAAGTGACAACAGAAGGGCAGCAGTCATACGCTGAATTTTGGGGGGTAAGATTGCTTCAGTCACAATTGCCAGGGTAGTGAAAGTTTTCAATGTATATTTCAATGTACACTATTTCTCTTTAATTTAATATTATCAGTTACATACATCCAGTTGATAAGACAGTAAAAAACAATGCCCTCCACCTCAACACCGACTCTTAAACAGTGATTGTGAAACAGGCTAAAACCAAATGTAAAGTAGGTTTATTCTCATCACTTCAAGTTAAGTATAAGGCAGAGCTCTTAAGAAGGCAGTCTTTGGGGTTTAGCATCACCACCGTTAAGCACAGTAGTGAGTGGAATGGGGAGGGCAAGCTGACATCTCGCCCCACGCAGCCTGCTGCTGCAGTCTAGCTGTCTTTATCAAAGAGTGAATTACGGCAAAGGGCCTGATTTCTTTCCGTCTCCACATACAACTTGTCATTTTATTAACTTTGAGCTCCCTGTTGTGGCCCATTTCACAAATTCTCTCCGACCCACCTGCTATATGATGCCGAAGTTCAGTACCGAAAATGTAAACTTATCAGACCATGGCCTGCAATTGGACTGGTAGAAAATTGATTTCTAGCTCAGTAACTTCACTGAACTGCAGGATTTCTTTTTTTCCCCTCTCCTATCAAAGCTTTTTTATTCCTGTAAACCACTAATTAAATGGATGACCCCCTAAAAACAATTAATTACCACAGCTGATTTGTCAGACTTAAAGCAGAACTCTACCCTTACTTGAGATCATTTAATAAACACCAGCTTTTGACTACAGCAGATCTTTCAAGTGCTATAAACCAGAAAAATAATGTAGACACTGATTCATGCGCTAGAAACTCCCCAAATGACAGCTCCACAAACCTGACTCGGTTCGACCTCCAAGCAGAATTTGACTAAGCAAGTTTTCAATAGGAAATTGGATTTGGTTGCAGGTACAGACTATATTGATGTTCTCAGTGAAGAAGAGATATAAAAATAAAATCACAGGGACTTATCTTTTTGAAACCATATTGCAGCATTTAATGAAAAATGAATTCAGGGATCTCTCTCAAAAAAATTACCTTTTAGGCAGCAAAATGCGCTGTCGGTATTAATCATGACTTACTGCCGTTATGAAAACAGATATTTTTTAGTAAGGGAAAGCTTAGCTACCATTAGCTGTACACATATTCATATTAACGTAGGTTAATCTGTCAAAGACTTGTGTGCTTCATTTCTTTCATTTATTTCCTTTAGGAGTCTATACGGCCTTCCAGTTTCTAAAACAAATGACTATTTACTACTAAACCGATTTGGAAGAAGATATGAGCATCCACCAAGAAAGAAAATACTGAAAGCTTTCAAAATGATTGCTTTACTTGGAGCTATAATGGAGATGCTTTTTCAGAAGTAAGATGTATGCATAGAAATAATGCCTTTCACTGACACCAGCAAAGCCTGTTATGGATGGGAACACAAAGCACGATGCCTCTTCTGACAGTGTCAGTAAATAAATAACGTAATGTAACCGATACTTTATAGGGCTTAGGCAGAGAAAAGATAAACTTTGTAATTAAAATCACTTGCTGCATTGTTTCTAATTAAGGCATTTTTACTGTCAGAGGAGAAAACATTACTGCTTTCAGCTGTTTCTATTTATAAAAAGCAGTTTTTAACTACTGATTTCAACAAGGATCATGTTACCCATTTTTTTATATATATATGCATACTCATTAATATACACATATATACCTACCTACTTACACATATGCATATATATTGAAGTATCACGTATATCCATAACAGCCTTATGGTCTAGTTTAAAAAGTATATCCAAACAACCAGCCCCCTCTCTCAAACTTCCGAATGCAGAAAGATACCCAAGCGTTCAAAACTTCTGATCTGAGCTTCTGCACTATGGAAATGAGATATTTAGGGCTTTCTTCCTGACTGAACCACGACTTTCTTCCATAACTGATCCGCAATGGCTGCATTTATTCTAAAGTTTTAATGGGTGTATTTCCAAGAAGCTGGATAAATCTCACGGCTTTTAAAAGTCACCTGGTTAAAACCCCACAGCTTGCCTTTAACGTCTTCCTCTTGAAATTCATGTGTAGGATCACAGTAGTCAAAAAGGTACTGAAGGCAACAATACGAAAAGATCACACATGGAGCTGTTTCATCCCACAGCTCAGATCCTGGCAGAGAGAACCTTGGGGTTTAACGATGAAGCATCATCTACCTGTGACACACCAACCTTACCGTGTAATTGCGTACGAGGACCACGTCAGTGCCGTCTTTCATATAATGGGTTTCTGTGAAGCTGCTGGCTAGCAGGCCCCTGGAAAAAAATAAAGCACATGTAATATTAAGGCCACGTCACCTTGACTTTGTCCTTTAGTGGTTCCGTTTAAGATAGCGATCAAAGCCAAGCATTAAAAATACAATGCTTACGGGGGCTGTGAGCAAAATAAGGAAAGATATAACTCCAAATGCAGTACATGAATACTTCCTTCATTAACTGTGACCACAACTTTCCAGTCTGCTTTCTCTTCTGTATGAGGACTGCACATTTCAGTATTGAATCTTCCACATAATTTTCAATATATTTTGCATTAAATCTGACATTTTGAGCATTGTTAAATAATGATGGTTTGTGGAAAAGTAAAATATTCTCCCTGTGTTACTTAGTTTACTATAGAGTGTGCTGTATTCATCAGCATGTGACCGCCCAAAGACTAGTTTAGCTCTTGGTAAAGGGAACAAACTCAAGCTAAAACACTACAAGAGCATTACAGAAGTTAAGAGTACTCGATTTATTCTGATCATCTGAAAAGGATATTCATGAATGGAAATCTAACAACTTGAAATGATGCATCAGGAGATAGTAAAAGGCCATGTCTGTGATGAGACACTCTGTTCTCATGCTCTTCGTTCTTCCCCTCCTGCTTTTGGCAATGATACAATGCAATTGCCATTTTCTAGAACTCTCCAGAGAGGGGCATGTGTGTGACAACTATGAAAAATCATTCCTGTAGAAAATCATTGGGATAGAGAAAGCATCATCTGCCTTTTTAATATGTATGCAAAAAAGAAGTCTTGCTGTTGACCTGTTTTTTAACTAAAGAACATTTTTAACAAGGCCAGAAGGAAGAATACATATTTACATTCACTCCTAACATAGGTCTTAAGCCATGCTCAACACAAACGCGCTTGAGTTTTGACAAACACTCTAGCAAAATGCAGAAGCACAATACAGAGGAAACCATAGATAAATGCCATCATCATATTCGGAAAACTGGCGAGTTTGAACTAATGAAAATCTTTGGCACAGCATTTCACCATGTTCTTTCTGTTTCACTTCAAAGAGGTGTTTCCCCTTGGGACATTCATTTGACCAAATCAAGCTTTTTCTTTTATTTAAAGCTGCTTAATGCTCCACTCTTGCATATATTCTAGTGGGAAGTAATACAGAGTCTTTATGCATTTCTTGCAACTTATATAAACATTAAAACTGGAACCTGAACAAACATTTAATTTTCATTACTGATTTATTTGCACCACATTGATATCCAGTGCTTCAGTCACAACCAGGATCTGGTTGTGCGAGGAACTGAACAGAAAGAGTTATTAGAGAGAAAATGCATCTTTAAAAGCCTCTTTCTTAAGGTAGCAATAAAAAAATAACAAATGAAACAAGACCACACCAAGAAGGAAACTGCAACATTGAAAGACTGAGATAGCAAAGTCCCAACATAAAGAATATTCTCATTTTACATTTTTTGGCTTGTGGGAAATAAAAGCATATTAATAGATATCGAATGTTCAAACACTGCAGCATTTGGTGGCTTGTACGGGAGCTGCCCTGGATCTCAACCACCACACCTAGAGTGGGATGTGGTTGCCAAACAAGCATCCAGTTTTGATTTAGATACTCCATATATTTCACCAACCAGCTCCACAGGGACACCCTAAACCACCCTGTGGTGACACGAGACACACTTGACACCAACACTTGTCTCACCTCTTGTGCCTGCAACATCTACAGAGGCCTGCCTGAAACAACACGTGCTGTATCCATGTTTCCTGTGGCCTTATTATCACAAAGAGCAGCAGCTTTCTTAATTATCATTATTATTTATATAGCAACAGTGCTAAGTTCTGTGCTTAGTAGGCATTAATTGCCTCTGTAAAAGGCAAGATCCCATCATTTTCAAAGCCAACAGAGTTCTGCTTTGCACTTTTTGGAAAGGGGATTTCAAACAGGAGTGATTTTTTTATGTGATGGGACAAAACACAGGCAAGGGATAGGGGAACAGATGTAGCATAAGGTCAAAGTGATTAAGCAAAATACTTGCCTTGTGCTCTGCTATTTCCAAAGGGTTTGACAGCGGTGATGAGAAAGGTGACCTTTCTGCTTCTGTTCATTCTACCCTCAGGCACAGATTCAGAAAACATTTCATAGATTCATGGATTTCGATACCAGAAGGGAGCGCTGTGATCAGCAATCTGACCTGCCACATAGCCTAGGTTGTTTGACTTGAATTAATCCTCTAGGACAGGTAAACAAATTGCAAGTATACATATTCCTGGTGTAGCTGTCATCAGTGTCCCTATCAGGATGAATTTTGCTATCTACCCTGATGAAAACACTAGCTGAATGTAAGAACTCTCAGGGTGAGTAGTAAAAGATTGGTAAGAGAACCAATGTGATGGAGTCCCACTGTTGGACTAAGCTAATAAAAGAAAAAGTATGCCCCGATGCAGAAGCCAGAGTAGGATTTCAGATCATGGAAATTTCATGCACCACCTTTGTAAGAAAAAAGCTTTTCAGGAGCCTGCATTAACACTCCTTCAGTTTAGTAACTGAGACATCTGTTTTCCTGCCACGTACAATGCTAGGGCTAGTTTGGGAAGAAGCCAGAGGAAAGGTTTTCTCCACACTGTAGAGGCTGGGGACTTCTACAAGACATGTTGCCAGGCAGTCCAACAATTTCTGGCAGAGAAAGAAGCTGTTAGCCCCACTTTCAGCGTGTCTAATATCTTCAAAGCTGGACAGCCATATAAGCACACAGCATTAGTGTCTAGGGACAGCAAGTCATGCAAAGGCATCACTTCAAAGGTTATGAAAACTAAGTGTAACAAGCACCCAAATTCCACACCACTTTCCAATTTTGGCAATAATGTTTAACATACCAAACAAGGAACTCAACATATGTATCTATTAGGTAATTTAATAACAGCCCTTCACACCCCACAAAGATATGCAATGTAATAGACTGATTTACATTTGTGGTTCTGACCCACAGTAAAAAAGATTAATAGAGAAAAGTAAATTAATTTAGATGGCAAGCTACTTAACCTAATTAGATCAATATAATTCTGGAAGAGCAGGGATCAAAATAACCTTAATATATCATAGTGCCGTTCATCACCGTGTCTGGAGTTTCAGATGTTGTCAGCTACAATGCTCAGCAGCACCAGATGATTATCTGGTTTTTGCGCTCCATGAACAGACGGAAACCAGCATTATCGAGAACTGCATCAACTGCTGGTTACGATTAAAGAAAATCAGTTGAGGCAACACCACAACTTTCTCATTTATTCTCCAAAGATGTTAAAGTGCATTTCTTGAGTTAAATTAGTTATGCACTTAGTCACCGTATGTCAGCATTGAGGATTCTTTTACATTCCCTAGTAGAAGCTTTGATGGCCAAGAAGGACAAGCTTTATCCCCCCTGATCTATGGCAGACAGCATAGGCTTCCTTATCCTCTGTAAATCAGTAGGAAGCTTACCTGTCAGATTTGTTGAGCCATTATCAGGTATCAAACAGCTTCCACTAACCTAAGCCTCAGGGAATATGATGAACATTATTCAAACCTGTAATCCTCACCTCCCCAGCCCCCTGCAACATGTCTTAGGCAGTTTGTTTGGGGAGGGGGAATATGTCCTGTTTTAAACACATCAAACTTTTTATTCTATCCATCCAGTGACAGGAATGGCAATTTCACACACTGTCTCTCACTTGCAAATGAGAAAATCAGTCCCTGCTCTTCAGGCAGCATTGTATTATTTCAAAAGGTTATAATGATATCTCATCACCTGGGGAGAGTCAGAAAGACAGAGTCACACAAGTTAGAGATGGAAAAAGATCTAGCGGATCATACAGATGACCTCCTTGGAAGCCAACTATTCTATAGATCAAATTAGGTCTGTCTTATCAAGCTTCAAATGTCAAAAGCAATGCTGATACCACCACTCTCAGAAGGAGATTACTTTGCATCCAGCAGATGTTACTGTCATGATGCATTTCCTGATACTCAGCCTTTTCCAGTTTGTCCTAGCTGGAATAAAATGCTTTTCTTTCTTGGTACATCTATCATTCAGCTATGGGCATTTTATTATCAAATTCTGCTTTAATGTGCCACGTATAGAATATCAGGCTATAAAAAACCCCAACAAGAACTGTGTACTTTTCATGTTAGTGCTTCTCAGGAGTAACCTAAGATCACAACAGGAGCAGACACCAGGTTTTCCTTGGTGACATAGAAGAAACCAGTGGACAAAAGCCAAAGGAGCAAATATCCAGCAGCACACAGGCTTGTTTTTCTATCTGTCTTTCAGCATGAAACTCCTTTGCTTACCTTTCCCGTCCCAGGTCATGCTGCTGCAACGCAGATACAAGGAGGAAGGCACCAACACTGTTATTTATCAAAACAAATCTGCAAGTTTCTCTAAGCTGCTCTGTGAATCTGAAGTGGCACCCGACACTGAGACTCAACAGCACTGCTTTAAAACCAAACAATGTGATGTCTGACTGATCTGGTACATGTTCCTTCAGCATCCTGGGTGGTGTGTGACTCACTATTACACATCTCAGAAGGACTATGCCTTGCTCTGGCATGACATGGAGCATAAAACTTGACCTTTGCTTCAGCAGGAAGCAGGGCCAGCAAAATAGATCCAAGATTTTACAACAATAAATCTCTGCTTCTGCTAGTACTATCTGATTGTTAGTGTTATGAGTGAGCAAGCAGGGACCTGGGCCTCTTCTCTTGAGCAGGCACCCAAACCCACCCACCAATACCAGGGATGTGGCATGATCTGCCTACTGCCATCAAGCATTAACTAGGACTTTGAGATGGGGTAAAACGAAGTCGGAAATGGACACTAAGCTAAAATCCCATGTCTGAAACAGAAACACCATCAATTTTCAAAAAACAACACTGTGTTTTCTTTTGAATCTCCTGGAGGTGTAAAGCAGCCTCAAATCTGAGCATGTGCTTTGTAAGCTGTTTGATCCCGAGGTCTAACTTGCCCAGGAATGAATCTTGGGTACCCTCCATATACACTGCAAGACTCACAGCACTGAGTCCTGAGGACCTTTGCAACTTTCTGTCCTGTGGAATGGTTTGGAAATGCAGCCCCTAACCTTCACCTTGGATCTTGTTTCCCATATGGACACACATAGACATCTCTGTTCTGGAGTCCAGCATCCCAGCAATGCACTCTTTGATTAGGAGGTTTCACAGGGTTGCTTTTTATGACAGACAGAAGGTGTTGAGAACCTGCTGAGCTTTTGAGAGGAACATAAACTTTTCATGCTCTGAAGTTTGTTTTTCTGCTTACCTTTGCTGCTGATTAGCATCTCAGTCCAGACACACTCTTTTAAGAACTGGTGTTATTAGGAAGAACATTAAGTATTCCTATGACTTCTTAAATGATGACAGTCAGCTGTTGTACCTACTCTGTGGGAGCACTGATCATAATAAGCCACTGGTAGTGCAAGCTTGACTGAAATCTGACCTTGGTGCTTCTCTTTCACAGCAGCTCAGACAGATATCTGACATTTGCTGATGCTTTTTTCTCTTTCTCGTCCTTCCACATTATAAAGTGCCCATTTTCTCCCCCATCCAAGTACTGCCTCACCTAATTATACAAATTCTTATTAAAACCCCTCTGGCTATGCTTTTCCAACCTTGCCTACAAATGGGGGAGGTGAAGAGAGTGAAACAGGATGGCATATAAGCAGAGATAAAAAGCGCCATCTAAACCTCTGCCTCCTCACACCATCGTACTCCATTAATTCTTAAGCATCCCAAATCAGGTCATGCTGACCTTTACACTGGAATTAGTTGCTATTTCTTCAGTTGCTGTATTTCTCTACATGTATATCCAGAGGAATAAACAAGTCCGTTAAGCCTCCTATTCTGCAGTGGTGATATCATTGCAAGGACCTCCTGATACCCGCAAAGGTGATCTTTGCAAAGGCATCTTTCAATTCTTCTTTCTCATTACAACATAAGGAATGAGTGAAACATGGGTAATGAGTTTCCCATGCACAGGCACCTAACTTCACCCTGCTCAGAAAACCACCGCATAGTTTTTATATCCAGGCCTCATTCTTTCCCCTTGTTTAATTATCTTAAGTGATGTGAAATGCTTTTGGACATTTTCCCATTGCATGTCTCCACTTCATAATATCCTATCCTGCCACACTGCAGTGTGCTGCCATAGAGGGATGGCAATGTCATAATTGAAGAACCTGAGAGATGGAAATTCACAGAGCTTAATTAGCACAACAATTCTGAGGGAAAGAGGAGAATAAGAAAATCAAACTCTAATAGCAAGGAAATCAACCAAGCATCCAAAGTTTCAATATTGACTTTATGGTGGTAGCCTTCGGCCTGTTCCACATTGTCTATAGATAATTTGAGTAGATCATACAGTACATTTGAAATATGTGTCTCTGTACTTCCACCCAGTTCGTTTGTTGCTGGAATTTATATAATCCTGTGTCTACTGGAGTCCATACTGAAATCATACAGCCATCCCCTTGCATGAGTGGAACAATATCTGTCACAAAGACAGTAATCTTTCATGAACACACGCTACGATGTCAAAGCTAAAGCCATGCTTTGAGCTACCCCTGGACAGTGTGTTGAAATATAGGTTCTCTATCAATAGCTCCTCTCTGGTGGGCTGGGAGTAGGAAGACAAGAGGGGCAAGCACAGCTTTCGAAGCCTACGCGCATCCTGCCTTCAGAACTAATCACTACATCTGGTTGTAGCATATAGAAAACTAAAGAAACAGCCTAAGCAAACAAATCTGAACAACTAAGGGAGAAAACCACCTCCCTGGCTGGCAGACACTGAGTGATTGAGAGCTTTCTTATTTCCTGGTTGCTTGAAAAACAAACCATATACCTCACCTCCCCAAACTTCAATAGAAAAGGACTGAAATGAAATTAAGCCTGTCAGTTGCCTCTCACACCGTTGCAGGCTGTCAGTGCACACCCTGCTTCCATCACTTATTGCAATATTTATAGCAAACATTCATTTGCCAAAGCCGTAGCATTTATTTTATCATTCTAATTCCAAAACGTTAATGAAGAGGCTAGTGCTAACCAGTGTTGCAGTAATAGTATGTTCTCCCTTGAACAATGATAAACAACCCATCCAACAAAGCAGATGGGTAAAAACAAATTCTCTCTCTAAAATGTCTTAAGCTTGGCCAAACCCCTAGGATAGTCACTGATAATGGGACAGCATTATGTATCATGCACCTCAGATGGCCATTAAGGGGAGAAGCAGCCCTCACGGCATGTGTGGTGGGAACGAAAGGAACACTAGCCAGGTTTGCTCTGTCTTCACAAGACAGCTCGAAAGCAGCAAAACTTCTCCAGCAGAAGAGGGAATGGCACCAGTTCTGTGAGCGTTGACTAAAACTGCTCATCTTGCACGCACTGAAAACCTAAGTCAGAACTTCTGACAATGGCGCTTAAGGACAGACCAAGGGAATGGCTTTAACCTGCCAGAGGGGAGACTGAGATGAGCTCTTAGGCAGAAGCTCTTCCCTGGGAGGGTGCTG
>WYDI02004969.1:0-16063 GCA_009867235.2 Psittacus erithacus | reverse complement strand
CAGAGAAGCTGTGGCTGCCCCATCCCTGGCAGTGCTCAAGGCCAGGTTGGACACAGGGGCTTGGAGCAAGCTGCTCTTGTGGAAGGTGTCCCTGCCCATGGCAGGGGCTGGAGCTGGAGGAGCTTTAAGGTCCCTCAAACCCAAACCAGGCTGGGATTCTATGTTATGATATGAACCATTTGTGCCAAAGGACACAAAAATGCAGGCAGGTTCTTCCAGCCCCAAACTGGAGAAGAGATTTTGGCCAGCACAGGTGGAAATAGCATTATTGCCTGATGGGAAGCCAAGAGCAGCTCTGGGATGCTGAGTGCTCCCATCTGTAGGGTTTCTGCATCACCCAATCCCAGCACAAGGAAGGGGTTTACCCTGTGGAGGGGCAGAGAGGCACATGAAGGTAGAGAACAGCCCAGGGAGGAGCCCAAGAAGTTGCTGCAGAGCCTTCCAATCACTTCTCCACTCCCACTAAGCACAATATATTGTCTATTTGGGAGCAGTTTAAGTTGCTTCATTTCACACAGTAAATTAACCTGATTCCTTTAATAGGGGATTTTTATTTGGTGTCAAGCCCCAACTGTTACACCGAATACTGTGCCCTGGGACTGCAGCTATTAAACCCGCTCTGTGCGCTCGGTGCATCCCAAGCAGCAAGTGCTGCCAGATGTGCTGCTGGGGCAGCAGGCTTGGTGACACTTGGAAATAATGGCTCAATCATTCCTAAACGCCCCAGCTATTTACTGCTGCCACCTGACCCGGGAGATTTCTCCAAGCAAAACCGCTTTGTAGAGCTCCCAAATGGAAAACAAAGCATCGGGAGCCTCCCTGAGCTCAGACCCTTCCCATGGGGATGCTGAGGGCAGCGCAGTGTTGCTCTCTGGCATGCAAATTCACTCTAGGATGAGCTAAAACACTAAAAGCCTCTAAATATCCTGGCTGGGAAGGATATCAAGGTTTTCCTCTTGTAGCAGGGCTTGGTCTTGACTTTCTATTGAACAGCTATTACAGTCCAGATGGGAGATCAGCTCCGTTGCTGGAAATCGGTGCTCTCTGTGCCAGGGATAAAACGAAGCCCTTGCACAGGCTGTGGCCAGGCCACTTCCAGGTGGGCAAATAACAGTATGGATCTGGCATCCTGCTCACCCTTTCTGCTCTCTGCCATGATTAATGCGGCTCTACATCACTTTAATGGGGCCAGAACCAGTGGCCAAGCCAAGTCTGTGAGCAGAGCACCATCTTTAGCAACGGGGAAAAAGAGATATAGTCATTCCCAAGGGGTGCAAAGTAGCTCTTGAGGAGTAGGGATGGGGTAATTTTAATTCCCTCTATGAAAAACCCCATACTCAAAGCTGTACCCCACAGCACCAAGCCCCACAATGCTGCTTGCTGTGGCAAAGCCCAACCCCAAAATCCCCCTGCTCCAGAGGATCAGGCTCCCCGTCTGCTTCTCTTCCCGCTCCATCCCGCTCCGGCAGCCATCACCTTGGCATCCAGCCACTCTCCTCCGCTGCACGCCTGGTTTAACAGCTGACAAATGCCCCAGCTCATTTTCCTCCTCTCCCCCTCTCTGGGGTGCTGCTGACATTCTGCTATTTCCCCATGAGATTATCCTTCACGTAATGAATTTTCTCCCCAGCCCCTCCTCTTCCCCTACGCCTTTTGGCTCCGTTGCCTCACGCTCTTCTCAACTCCAGGAGCATTCCCGACACAAGATGAATCGCCCAGAGACTCCCGGTGCATCCTTCTTTACACTTCACATCTCCCCACCACCGATGAGAAATAGCTTTTCTCCTCATCCATCATAAGTCAGCGTGACAAGGCTGTCGTCCTCCAGCACCGCATCACTGTATCATGCGCCGCTCCGACCCGCTTGGCTGAGCAACCCGCTTCCCTCCGAGCAGCTGGGACCTTTCCAAAGTGCTTTCGGTTGTATCGGGGATTTGGGCACTGAGAAAAGTTATTTCCGACCCCTTCCTTCCTCCAAATTGCATCCCGCATGGCTCAGGCAGTGTTAATGCTAAGGAGAAGCCATGTTCAAAGGGGAAACTGAGGCCACAGGGCAACTTTGTGACTCCCATAAAGTCTGACTCCATTCGTGGCAGAGCTGGGAATAAATATCCTGCCATCTCTCAGCTCAGCCAGAAAGCAACTATGACCCCACAGCTCACTGGAAACCTTGCCTTGGCCACTCTGGAGACCCCTGTTATTGTCCTCAAACCATAAATCACAGCCCCAAACTCAACACGTGCATGGAATATGCTCACGCTACTCCACAGCATCCTGAGGGCTGGCATAGGAGCTAAATAAATCGTCAATTCTCATTTCTTGAGGAAATTCCAAGTGCTTCATTTCAATTTTCCTCCTTCTGAGTCTAAACAGCATTCCTGCCTCTGACACAGTTTGGAGAGCTGGGAAGCAGCGAAGGCGAATCCATGGCTCTCACAGAGGAAGCAGGGAATTGCTCCCAGCCCTAAGTCTCTTGTCATTCCCAAACCAGCTCAGCCAGGATAAGAAGATTTAACTGCGTTTGCTTCCAAACCCCAAAATGAGTTCCCTCCTCTCTGCCAGGAATCCCTGTGAATCCCCTTGAAGCACTTAGGCAAGAGAGGAATGAGGCAGGGCATTGTGCTCTTCTCTCAAGGTTCACATCCTGCGAGGACACTGTGTGTAAACAGTAACTCTCCAGCACACTTCTTGGGTATCACAATTGCTGCCCGATGGTTCACTTTGTAATTCCTTCTGTCTGCAGGTAAAGATCTTTCCACCCCAAAATGAGAACCACGGTTCCCCAAAAGCCTGGAGGTCTCCTTATTCAACTTCCTAAGCAATGCTGACAACATCACAGGGAGGCAGAAACCCCAATCCCATCACCGAGGTCACAGATACCCTCAGGGCAATCTTCGCACCTACTTCAAGTCACTTCCAAGCACTGGGCAGTCTCACAAGGCAGAGAAGAGCTTTGAGCAATGAAGCTGTAAGCAGGAAGATGGAATAAAACCGGAGTAAATAGTGGCCATCAAGCATCACGCCGAATAGTGTGTGTTTGCAGACCATCCAAACCCCGAAGAGATCCAACTGCCAACACTTCAAAGTTACAAAGGCAACATATACACGTATCTCTATCTATTTTTAAACTCGGGGGCTCATTAGGCAAGTTCAAGCTGTGTTGCTCTACTTGAAAGGCTCTGATGATGCCATCTTTATTCCCTACCGGTACTTTAGTTTCTTCTTGAACTTTGGCAAGTTGAAGTTTTCAAAGGGCCACGCTCAAACCTCGCTGCCTCTAAATCCATAGTAACAGCAGCTAATTCTGTGCAAACCAAGTGGAAGGGGCACACAGGATTGTTGATCCCAAAGCTTCAGCAGGAGCCTAGTCCTCAAAACTCGGATTTGACTATTGCGTCTTTTCCCTTTGCTAGCACCTTTCTAACCCTTCAAGTCTATGCTTTTGGGTTGTTTCTTACCTTGGCGTTACCACAATCCTACAGATGACTGCAAACTACTATACAGGCTGGACAAGTAAAGACACTGGAAAAGGTAGCCGAGCATTTGAATTTTGCTATGGCAATCCCTGCTGCGTGTAAACTGCAACATAACTGGGGATTTGAAATAGCAGCACAAAAGAATCACTCTGAAGAACCACCCAAACAAATCACTCCTGAGCATGTGCTCAGGGAAATTAAAAGGGAAGCAAGAGAGATGCACCAACAGGCCATCCTTATCCCATAGAAAGCAAGAGAAAGGAACTCCTTAAGCGAATAGATGCTGCTCAGCCCTGCCAAGCCCACTGAGAAGGTGGGAATTGCAGTGCACCACTATCTTGCCTTCTGTTCCTCATCCACCCATCACAAGCAGGTAGCAGGAGAGGCAGCGGATGCACAGGCCATTCTTATCACTGCTGGCATGCTCACACCTTTTGGCAATGCTACTGGGCCATGCATAAAACATAGCCAGCTCTGCCTCAAGCCCAGCAGGAGATATTAGCTGCATTAGCACTGCAATCTGAATCTTATCTCCCCCAGGACAAATGCAATTGCTAGTGCTGCAGGAGGCCCACAGGACCCAGATTCACAGCTCTCCAGCTGGGACATTTAGAGTGAGAGGTGAGATGTCCATCCTACCCTCTGTAATTCCCTCCCTACCCTAAGAGGTGACAGACACACTTGGGATGGGGATAGCACGTGCAAGGGCAGGATGGGAAACAGGCATCCTGATCCTTCCACTTGTAGTAAACCCTCAGATCTCATAAAGAAACATCCCTATAGATCTTGCAGCAGTCCCAAATCCTGCTTTTGAGCAAGGCAAGCACCACTGACTATCCCAGCTGAGGCAACCACATCCCCATCCTCACCCTGGGTGCAGGAGACAATGCCCCCATTACACCAGTGACCCAGAGGGTGAGATTAACGATCAGAACCATCCCTTTCATTCCCCTTTTCTCATGGTTCTTTTTTCCTAGTGATGTTTAAGCACAGCAGCAAAACTAGGATTAATAGGTGGAAAACATAGATAACAGCTGGCCTTCAACAAGTGGCTGTCCTGCCCAGCTACAGATCCCAGTCCTGCCTGATGGGCATCATTGTGGTACACCATCCCCTTGACTCCTGCTGAGCAGCTCCGTCACTGGAGAGGCCAATATCTAGCATTGCTTCAAGGACTGAGCTCATCCCTTGGTTGCCCCGTCAGGAAGGGATCCAGGATCTTGGCTTTATGGGACAGCAGGGGGAATGGTTGGCAGCAAAACCTCAGAACATGGAAGGCTTCTCATCCATCCATCCCTTCTGGGAACATGGCCAAGTTCTGCAACACCATACCCAGTATTAGCACCTACCATTCTGTTTGTATTGCTAATCTCTATTAGCAAGACAAATATGATGATTTGCAGAGGAGTCAAAACCCCACGTTGGGGTTTTGAAGCCGCCTTCAGCTGCAGACCAGGGATGGAAGAAGAGCCCAGTCTGACGGGTCACACATGCGAGCAGCAGCATCTCCAACCAGAGCTGATGTACCATACCACAACCACCCCTTCCAGCCTTATCCTGAGTACCTTCAGCTTCCCAGATCCATGTTTATCCAGGCTGGAAGGCAGCATAGCCCCTCCAACATAAGCAGCCACCCCATGTGCGGCCTGGGCACCCACTTGAAGAGAAAGGAACTGCAAAGCTGGACTTGTGCATCCCATAGAGCCTCAGCTGAATATCCAAGCAGCGCAGTGCTGCTCAGGGCTGTGTTCCACCTAAAAGCTCTGGTTATTATGCAAGTCAGGCAGCTTTTGTGACAATTAGACATCTCCCAGAGGCAGTGCAGGTGGTTGCCTGCACCTGGGAATGCCACCCAGGGAAACTGAGAATGGTTTGGGGGAGCTGCGCCCCTTGCCTTGCTTTTCCTCCCCTCATCTCAGAGGGTGTTATCGGGCCCATAAATCCCTTCAAGATCCTGCATAACATTGCAAGTCTTCCCCAGAGACCTTAAGCAGGGTGTTCCTCTAAGGAAGCCACCCAAGACAGGACAAGCAGAGAGGACTTGAAGAAGTGGTAAATGATCCATCCCTGGCAGTGACCAAGGCCAGGTTGGATGGAGCAACTTGCTCTAGTGGAAGGTGTCCTTGCCCATGGATGAGCTTAATGGTCCCTTCCAACCCAACTCATTCTATGACTGAACTCAGCTCCCCGCCACTAAAGGCATCTCAAATCCCAGCTCATGACCTCTCCCATTGCATCAAGGCATTAATCAGCTTTGACAGCCGATTTCACACAACTTGTGGAGTCAGGTGGGCTCCCTGGCAGCAGCGTGGACGTGGGCTCCCCCAGACCTCTTTCTCTCTTCATCAGAGTTACTGTTTTGGGTAATGATGAAGCAGGGGAATTGATTTGAAGCCTAATGAATAATCAGCCACCATCAATAATTGTAATCACTAATCTGGTGCAATTAGAGGCAATTATAGTAAATGCAATTTCCTCCCGAGCTGCTAACGAACTGCAATAATATGAATTGACTTCAACTGGCTGCCTGTGATTTATGCAGTGGCAAGATCAAGGATCCCCTTATGCCAACAAAGGCTTTAAAAGAAGCAGGGAAGTTGGGTTGTCCCCATTTACCCAACCCACCTCTCCAAGCCACCAGACATTACATGGAGTCCTAAAGCAGCATCGTAAAAGCACAAAATCCCTATTTTCCTCTTCTTTTCCCTCCATGTGAGACCCATCATAGGAACGTACACACAATTCCCACATCTCCTACAAACAAAGGATTACATGGTGCAAGGAGAGGTGCTCCATGCCATGTCCATGGAGACATTGCCACCTGTTGGCACGTCCACGTGGGTGATGGAGGAGGTAGCATCATCTACAGATCCAGACTGGCAGATCAAGCAGCAGTTCCTTGTCATTTTGGAGATGAAACAGCCGATTTCAAGTTGCCTATGGCCCTTATGATGCCATTAAAAGCACAATTCCAAAAGCATCTTTTAATTCCAAGTGCCCAGGAAACTGGATTTTGCCAATAAAAGGTTCTATTCCTCCAAAAGTAGTTCTGGTACACATTAGATTTACAAGCTCAAACCACATTTGATGATGCCCCAGGAGCAAATTGCTGTCACTGCTGGCAAATACACACACCAAGGCAATGTATTCTATAGCACATCAATCCCAAGGCTGAAGAAACATTCAGCCAGCTTGATGGGGCATACAAATAAACACACATGATCAGCAACCCCCCTACTCAATCCCATCTATTATTCTCCTCCGAGTCAATAGTTTCCACTCTCAGGTCAGTAAATCTTGATATTCACCTCCATGGAAATCAATAGCCGCCTATTATTAGGTCTGTAATTGTTACAAAAATGTAATCAAGAGTCAATAAAGAAAAGGAGCAACAGCATAAGAATTGCAAAGGTAAAGTGTGTCACTGACCAATTACCCAGTGCTCTTGACTTTTACTAGTATTATTTATGATATGGGCAACTGCAATGCCCAGAAGAGTCAATCTCAGCTTTGCATGCAGATCTCTATACAAGAAACCCTTGTCCAACCTGCTTGCAAGGCAGATAACCAACTATATGGTGTAGAAACAGGCAGGAACTGCTATGGGAATCATCACTGCAATAAGGCCGGGGCCAAAAGCGAGCTCTGAGACATGAAAAGGCAAACGCGATACTCATCCCCATGCAAAAGGGAAGGCAGTGATAATTGGCACAAGGTGGGAATATTTCTTTTGGGTGTGTTTTGGAAATGCCAACTGGGTTTCTGTGCAAAATGACCACTTCTGTGGAGATCGTTTGGGTTAAATTCACCTTCAAATCAAGGGAGAAAAGGCTGAGAAGAGAAACAGACTAAAAAATCCCTCATCATTTCTACCTGCAGCAGTTCCAGGGTTGTTTGCTCCCCGTTCATCTGTGTATGCCTTGCAATGACATTAGAGGAGCAGGGAAGTTAAAGCAAGCCTCAACATCTTTAACACCACAAAATCCTTGTCACTTCAGACCTGTGCCTGTCCTCACCAACCATTTCTGAAGGGGCTGTGAAACTTGCCCGTAGCTGCCACATCCCACATGGCCACTTGATGATAACCCACCACATTTCCAGTTTTCCCCTAGGTTTGGAGAGCTCTGGCCTGGGGATCAATCCCGCCTCATTCTCCACTTGCCTCCTGGGCTTTATAACTGAAATCCTCAAGCTTCCCATAAATCCAGCAGGATTATTTCATGCAAAGGTCCCCACCAACATCGGAACACAAGTAGCAGGGGCAGGGAGCGCGCCACAGACTGAGCTCAAAGGCCTTAAAGCACTTAGTCATATTTATGAGAAGCCTTGGGAATCTGCTAAGCCACTCGAGGGTCACTTTTGCTTCTCTTCTTGTCCAAAACGCCTCTTCTATTGCTGTCTGTTTACCTCCTGCCCTTCAAAATCCATGGAACCTAAACCATTCCAAACCCCTCTATTCCCACAAAAGAAAGCAGAGGATGTTTGTGCTTCAGGGGTTTATGCCCAGGCAAGGATCTAAATAAAGCAATCACATAAAATCACAGAAAACATGGAACCATCAGAAAAATCAACCCCCAAAACACCATTTGAAGAGACTCCAGTTAATTACCCAGCAACACATGGTGTCACCACCCTAAAGATGCAGGAGCAGCGGAAGCATCTCCAAACCCTCTCATCCTACATGGATATTTCCAAGTGCAAAACATTCTTTCCCCCCTGCAGTCCAAAGTAAGTAATAAATATGGAAATCCATAAAGCCAGAGAAAACAGGCACTCCACCGTCTCTTCCCAATAACATGGCTTTGGGAGGGGATGAGCAGGTTCATTCATGCGATGAATTCCTTGCGCTTTGGTGTTATTGCTGGTCCAACACCAGCGAGGACGCAGGGAGGAGAGGGATGAAGGTGGGTGCACTGGGGGGACAGTGAAGCCTCCTCCCCTCTCCAAAACCACCCTGGCACAAGTCTGTAGGTTTAAAGCTTTACCCAACTCTGCCATTCAACTGGTGCCAGTGATATTTTCCACCATGGGCCAGCTAAACCCAGGTTAACAACAGATTTCCTTCCATCACTCCTGTATTTCCGACTTTGGAGGAGCTCCATCACTCCTTCCTGTCAGGGTAGAGATGGCCAAACCCCCCCTAGAGAGCTTTTTCAGGGCTGGTTCTCCATGCATATATCATAGAATCCCAGACTGGTTTGGGTTGGAGGGACCTTAAAGCTCATCCAGTTCCAACCCCCTGCCACGGGGAGGGATGCCTTCCACTAGAGTAGGTTATATATACAACCATAAAGCCTTCCCGCATCTTAAACCAGGATAAATCCCTTCATTTGCTGCAGTTTGGAAACATTTGGCTGGATTTCAAATCAAAGCTGAAGCTGTTTGAAGTTTTCTCCCAGTGTTTTGCTGCCGGGCAACTGGAGCATTTCATTTGCAGGGAAACAATTTCTGTTTGCTTCAGGTTTTTTGCTGCCTTCAAATTCTATATTGCGAGATGCAATCAGAGCAGGGAAAATAAAGCAATTAAAGAACTCGCCTGGGATTCATACGCAGCTATTGATACCAATCAGTTTCAAGAGGGTCTTGGCACCCAACCTGCACAATATTTGAGTATCTAGAGTGGGTTTGGGGTTGATTTTTTTAATAAGTGGAGTTGGAGCTCAGATCTGGCCACATTTGCATACAAAGAATGACAAGGATGCTCTAGAGAAGACCAGAAGTGGCGAGCACTCACACTGCTGAGCTCCACACTGTGATGCTTTTCTGATTCAAGCAACACAGATCTATTCCCACAAGCTCAAGGATCAGATTTGGTCCTTACTCAGCCTTCTGCCCTTTCCTTGCTCATTGCTACCCTGACATCTTCCTTACGGGTAAATGCAGCCCAAACCACCATCTCCTCCCTCTGCATATAAGCGGCTACCCCGGTATAATCCCAAAGCAGCTTCTTTTTAACTGTGCTGAAGCTAAATTGTTATTTAAACTTCAGATCTCGCTTTTCTCCCCCAGAACCCTTTCAATTCCTCCCAGGTTATAGTTATACCCAACCACAAAGCTGCAACAATCTCAGGCTGGCTGAAGAAAAAGCCCCTCTGGTCAGATCCTGATGTGGCTCTGGGCATGGGAACCATCTATGGTAACACGAAGACAATGCTTCCCAAAAGACCTAGTTGATTCTAGAGGTCTAATTCCTGTTTTTCCGTACCATTGCAAGTCAAAGCTTCTCTAACTTTTAAAGAAACCTTGAAGTGGGCTAAATCTCTTCGGAAATCTGGTGTGGATCCTCCAACCCATCGGTTGTCTACACCTTTGCCCTTACACTTGGTCCCCATATGCATTTCTCATTGCAGATATAAGGACACTGGAGCAGTGAAGATTTATCTGGGCAGATGTGGCAGCATTTACATATTTATTTGGAGCTGCAGGATACCAATTGAATTGTGGGCTCCTTCCATCAGGACATATTAGCAGCTCACACAAGGATAATGTTTTTCTATTACACCTGGACATGGAAAAGCAGGACTTGCGCCTCGCTCCATCATTTCAGATGTGGTTTAGAGTTCCTGCTACTGAATTGCTTTGTTGTTGATTTAAATACCCGTCACGGTAGGTTGTGGCATTTTGGTGGCTGACTTGATAACCCTTAGGATATGAAAGGGAATGTGATAAGCAGAGAGAAAACACTGCTCCTTCCTTCTCCCCATCACGGTTCAGCAGCAGATACGACCCATAACAAATGGATTTGTCAGAAGGAGAGAGACAGCGCACGGTATTAAGAAATAATGAATTATTAGGGAGCTTTAAAAGTGGAAAGATCGGCACCTATAAACCATGGGGGGAAATCCATCTCGACGACTAGACACCAAATCCTTTGGGCTTTGCATTGCCTTTGCACAGTGTGACAACACAGGCCCTGCAATGCTACATCCTGGGCTTAAACACCTGAGCAAAACCAGAGCCAGTCTCTGCTTTTAAGCCCTATTTCCACACCGAACCATCCACAGGGATGCTCCAGGAATGGGTGGCCAGGGATGTGCATCCCCATTGGGCTTTGCATCCATAGGGTGTTTGGGATGGCCCAAAACCTTATATTTGGAAGTGGTCATCTCCTGCTCTGAGTGGTACAGAGTAGGTCGCATCTATGGGCAAGTGAGTTTCTTTATTCCTCTACATCCTGCCTGTAGAAAGCAGGGTGTTTAGAAGGAAATGGTAATAAAAAGAAGGCTGTGGAATGCCAGAGAGCAGGATGGAGCCCAGGAGTGCAGAATGGAGCCCAGGGGAGCAGGGGCACTGCAGACATACCAGCCTGACCTCCTCCACTAACAGCCTAAGCAAGGTTCTAACAACTGCAGGCATCACTAAGATGCTCCCATGGCTGCCTCCCGCATCTCCCTCCCCTCTTTCAGCCCCAAACCCATCTCAGATGCTCTTTAGCCACAGTAGCATAGGGGGACCCTGCTGGGGAGGTCTGTCCACCCCTACCCCACCATGTAATGCCAACAGCAGCCCCTCCTGGTCCCATTTCTGATGTCCAGCGCTGCCTTTCTCCTAGCTCTAACTGGAGAGCTGAGGTTTTAACCCACTTCATTCACACAACATTACCCCCACCTCCGCAATCCCTGCGAGGAACAGGAGTTTAGCCTAATATGTATTTAAAGATTGAACGTATGTATCTGTATTTCCAACTATCTGCCACCCAGACACGCAGCTAATCCACTTCCAGACATTTCCCCAATTATCCCAGGGTCTTCTGCACAGCCCATTACCCCGTAGATGTTACTAAGTGCTGCATAAACAACCCTCTCTGCTGTGTGGCTGACACTTAAGCGGACAAGTGTAAGTGCATTGCAGCAGGACAGCAAATGGAGCCATAACAGTCACAGCAGCCAGCGAGCCCCACCGCGAAAGCCATTATCTCCAGCACATGTGTGCTCATTCACCCAGAAAGCAGCTGGAAAAGCCCCATCAGCAGAAAATTCCTACCCTCCTGCATTCCTCATATCCTGCCCGATGGGGTTAAGCAGTATTTGGGGGTTAGAAGAGGTTGGGGACCCTCTGGAGCTCACCCATATGATGCCGGGGATTCAGGATGGGAGGGGACGTGGGGTGAAACTCTATTGCCTTGGCTGCCCATGTGGAAAGAACATTCCTATATCCCTACGCCATCATTAAGCATATGTACATGCTGTCTGAAGGCAAGCAGGGCTACAGCAAAGTCAGAAGGAGAGCTATGCAAATGGATGGCACCCAAGAGGTCAATTTTGCCCCATCTTTACCAAAAGTTGGGTTCTGCTCATCAAAGCAACTCTAGGACACGGTTCTTGTGCATCAAAGCTTACTTTACATGGAGGATGCAGAGGACAGCAGGGACCATGGTCCCCTCTCTTCTTGGTTTGCCCTGATGCAGTGGGTGAGGGATGTGCTTACCATCCCCATCGTGCCATAGAAACACTGACTCATAGAATGGGTTGGGTTGGACCTTAAGGATCATCTAGTTCCAACCCTCTGCCACGTGACCCACATCCCACGCCAACACCCCCAATCCCTCTGGACCAGCCAGGCTGATAACCCTAATCCATACAGCCTGCTTAATACAACAAATTCCCTATGGGAATCCCTGGAGCCTCCATCTCTCTGCTCACACACCGCAAAGCAATTCCCTTCTTAAACTGGGACCAGTCCGACCTAACCGGGCAGCACCTTGCCCTCCCATGTCACCAGCTCCAAACATCACCATGGGTGCTCTTCCCCTTCTCCCTATTGTTTTGATCAGGCAAGCAGGCTGTTAATTAAAAAAGCAGGAATCAATTGCCCTCATCTTCCCATCAGAAGCTCCTCTGCATGCATGGATTAAAGGCTGCTTCTACTTTAAGTCAATTAGAGATAAGGGGAAGCTGACATTTCTCCAACCCGCCTTATCAAACCGCTTGGAAAGTGCTCGGATTAAAATGTACAAAGATTATTTCTTCAGCTCTCTCTCGTCTTCCTTTCTTTTAATGATTCATCTGAACCCCCACAATCAATTGCTGATAGCCTGAGATAGGCTTTGCCCTGGGTTTTAGCAGGAATTTGCAGTTCCATCGGGATGGGTGCTGGAATGAGCATCCTGCTGCTGCGATCCCCCAGCACCCCCAAAAGGAAAGGGCAATGGGCAAAAAGAACTCGTGACTGCAAAACCATGGGCATCCCAGCTGAGATCCCGTGGGAAAGGGCAAAAAGGGGGAAAAGGAGGCGAAATGGGGGGGTTGAGAAAAAGGAAAGGACAGGGACTGGGGGCTGCCAAGGCGGGGGGTATCCAGTAGGAACTGCAACAGGGGGGAAATGGGAAGGAGGCTCCTGAAAGCTCCTGCATAGGAAATAGCACAGTGTTATCCCAACCCTCAACTCTAGCTCATGAAATCCGCTCTCCACGAGCTGCTCACCTGGGATTGTGTCCCAGGAGGGAGTTTCCCACCAGGACTGCTCTATTCCTCCAACCTGGATCCTGCACCGCTTAACGGCTCATGAATTCCACCTCGCATTAAGTAGATATTAAACATGTATTAATAAAGGTTTAAACTGATCATTTCCACTTCTCCTTTAGGCACGAAACCACCCTCCAATCTGAGAATATCCTGCATGCGGAGGAGTCTCCCCATGAAATCCAACAGGAATGAGATAAGGACGCCTCCTCCATTCCACAAGGAATAACTGTCCCTAGGTATCAGTATAAGGAAGAGCCCCAAAGGGAAGCAGCAGGATGGAAGACTCATGTGAGCAATGAGAACTGGTGTCCTTGTGCTTCAGGGTGAGACAGAAACTTCTCCAAATGGGATGTAACTGCATAGAAACACTCTGGAAAGCTTCTTGGCCCATTCCCAGACTCCCATATTTCAGGAAGAGGACAAGGGATGAGCTGACCCATTGATTTTGAGCCCCACACTAGTCCAATAGACGTGACAAACCCCTCATGTTTCCATGACAGGGTCACTAGAAGCACGGCACTGCCTTGTCCCTTTTAATGAGTGTTAATGTTCTCCTTTCATTGCGGCGCCTATGGGATGCCATCCCATTTATCTGCTTTATGAGGCTCAGTTCCATTTCAAGAGGCATTTCTTTGGCCGTGGAACACTGTAATTTGTACAAGCTCCCCATAGCGAAGGGCTCAAGTTTGAAAAATCACTGAGTGAGTGATCAAACACGATATAAAAATAGGCAGGCAAATGCCCCACTATCTTCTCCTCAAGAGCCATTTATAGGGGCCAATCCAAAAGCCATTCAAGTCAATGGAAAGACTCCTGCAGAATTCAATGGGGTTTTGATCGAGTCCTTATTGTGCTATCCATAAGAAATAGGTCAGATATTTATATATGGGCTGGGAATGTTGCGTGCCACCACGCTGGCAGCTTGCCTTTTTGAGGCACTTTTTGCTGTACCAGCTGCAAACCTGAGGCTTTTGCAAGTCCAGTTCCCATCATTTCCCACTCTGGCACCTTTGCTTTCTCCTCGGCTTCCCCTTTCTGCTGCAGGAAATTCCTCCTCTGACCCGGTATTGAGTTTGCGTTTGCTTTGTGCAAGGGTAAGCCAAACTCATGGCAGAGTTGCTCCCAGCGACCATCCAGAGGGAACAGAGGCTATGTAGCTAAGAAGGAGCCCGCATCTTTATTAAACACACACACACACAGGTTCAAACACTCCTATGAGCACTTATTTCAGTTCCAAAAGAGCTTGTTCCAGCCTAATCTTTAATATGTTCCAAACGAAGCTGAGCCAGAGCGGATCCTTACATGTTTCCCAGCTTCGATACATCAGCTTAAAGTCATATTAAGAATGAATTCTTAATAGGAAGACATGGAGACAAGACTTGTGCTGTCGGCCAGACCTTCGTTACGCACACCTTGAGAGCACAACTGCGAATTAAGCTACTCTTGCATTCAGTGCATTGCATTTTGGGATGATTCAGGAGGGGACTTGGAGTAGGTTTGGTGGCCATCATTTCAACTGAAGGCACAGGATTCCAGGGAAATAATTGCTGCTTGCAAAGTCAGTTCCTTCCGTTCTAGTTTAGATGAGGCTTCAGAGGCAGTAGTTTCTGGGGTAACAAATCTCACCTTTATTCATATGATGCACAAACCACGTTCTGAGCACTATGAACTAAATAAAAGCGAGTCTCGGCTCTTTGAACCATTATTCAGGAGCTTAAATTCATACAAGTGAAAGCAGTGCTGCTTCTCCCATACTCCAAGTGAAATACATGCCTGTTTACCAATTAGTAGGACTTCAACAGGTTGATTCGGTGTAGTTTCACGTTCATTATTTATAAGGCTTTGTGGTACCCTAGTAAATGCAGAGTAGCACCTCCTCTGAAAGTAATGAGCCCTTCGTCCTGTGGAAAGTCCCTGCAGCATCTGTTATTAAACCTTCATTGAACTGAGAGAAGAAATGGATGGGTTTTGCATCTGCACCACGAAGAGCAAAACTTCCACCGAGTCCAATGGAGCTTTTGTGTATTTTGGTCCTTTCAGTAAAAAATCAATGGTGAGAAATAGCAACACATACTTTTTTTGCTAGACCCTTTTAGAAGACACTTTGGGAACGCGTGTCACTTTAATGACTTGCCATCTTAAGCAAGCAAGGAGCAGCGAGATGGGTGAGCAGCTCTGAGGAGCACTAATGGAGCTTAAGGTAGGTGTTCTTGTAGGATCAATTTGACTGCAGGTAAGTCTTGCTTCTTGGCGTGGATTTGATGAATGCTGGCTATGGCTTAAAGATGAGATAATCTGCTCAATTTATTCTTATTATTTATTTGCTAGCCTTGTGACAAAATGAGTTATGATTCTGCACAGAGCCAGGAGCAGGGATAACGTTACCATTGGGGAAGAATATGTCACTGTAATAGCAGCTTCTTTTTTTCCTCCCCCCACTGAATGAAATCAGTACAGTGAAAAAAACTGCTTCACACATAACCTGGAGGAATCATTTCCAGACAGCAGAGGGGTGAGCTGAGCCTTTTTGCTTCACTGTACAAACACAATTACTACAACAGCAGCTTAATACAATTGCTTATACAGATGCCGGGTGTTTTCAACAGCCAGAAAAATCCAGGTCTTTCTAGGAAGCAATGCAGGGCTCTGCAATGCTGAGCTAGAGATGTGCTCGGGAAGCAGAAGGGTGGATACTGGATGATATGGGGGGTTCTGATGATCCCAGCTTGCTCCAGCCTGATGTGAACCTCTCCTTTACCCAAGGTCTGCAGCAAGCTTGGGAAGGGCCTCCAGTGATGCTGGGGACACAAACAAGCACTGAGCAAACAGCCAAGGGTGCAGCTCCTCACAGACCAACAGCAAAGTCCTGGGTTTCTTTAATTCACATGGAATATCAATCCAGATGTTCCAGCACCTTGCTGAGGAGATCTGCAACTGCTGTAGCACCAAGGCTTCACCCGTGATTGGACAACCTGTATGGATGCACATCTCTACTGTAGGCAGATGATGCTTGTACATAGAATCATGGAATGATTTGGGTTGGAAGGGACCTAAAACAGTTCCAAGCCCTGCCATGGGCAGGGACACCTTCCACTAGAGCAGCTTGCTCCAAGCCCCTGTGTC
>WYDI02004968.1:0-16556 GCA_009867235.2 Psittacus erithacus | reverse complement strand
CCACAGCTTCTCTGGGCACCCTGTGCCAGCGCCTCAGCACCCTCCCAGGGAAGAGCTTCTGCCTAAGAGCTCATCTCGATTTCCCCTGTCCAAGCTCTTGTTGTGAATTCCTTGGGAAGACAAAGGCTTGTGGATGTCTAACAGTGGGAGAATTAAGGTACAAGTCCAGCTTGCTGGGGGTTTGGCTGAACTCAAACACCAGCAGACAGAAAAGGAAAGTTTTGAGGTCTTCACTTCTAAGACCTTTATTACCATTGGCAAGGTCTTCCCCATAAGCCATCTCAGAGAGTGCTACGGAGATGGAGATCTGCTCTGAGAGCATATCTCTTGGATATCTTGATTTAAAGACTTCAGGAGCTGAGGGATCCTCCATGGTTCCAGCAGGCTCTTTCATTTGGATGCATTTAGCTCCCCCCTGTCCTCTCCATTTGTCTGCCAGATTGAAGAACCCTTTATTAGAAATCTCTCCACTGAGAAATTTATGGACTGATGGAGTCACCTCTTCACCTTCCCTTTGTTAAACTGAATTAATTGAACGTTCATCTTGCTGCAGGCAGCTAGCCAAGCCCCACATCTGCCCTTGCAGCTCTCGGATGAAGCCTTTGTGATGCACCAGCATCCCTCCTCAGAGCTGCTTCCAGAACCGGGCTTCCCATTGCATAGGAGGGAGGGTGGCAGTGGGGTAACTGTGGCCCACAGGGATATGTCCTCCCTTAGGGCACCATGAGGCTTTTAAATTTGGGGAATGTTATATTGACCATGTGTTCTGATTCCTCCAGCCCCCTTTCTGTCACCACTCATCCCCTCTGTTCCCCATATACAGGTTCTTCGGGCAGGAGAAGGTAGGCAGCCAAAGGGGAGAGGGTTTTTAAATCAGGTCCTGTGCTGAGAGGCTGTCTGAGAGCTGAGGTGTTTCCTATCAGTGCTACTTCCATGGGCTCAACATCAGGGGCCTTCAAGCTGTGGGCTTACACAAATTGGGCAGCGTGGCCCATCAGCATCACTGCTGGAGAAACCCCAGCTCCGGGGCAGATCCCATGGTAGGAGTTGGGAATCACAGAATCACAGCCTGGCTTGGGTTGGAAAGGACCTTAAAGCTCCTCCAGCTCCAACCCCTGCCACGGGCAGGGACATCTTCCACCAGAGCAGCTTGCTCCAAGCCCCTGTGTCCAACCTGGCCTTGAACACTGCCAGGGATGGGGCAGCCACAGCTTCTCTGGGCACCCTGTGCCAGCGCCTCAGCACCTTCATAGTGAAGAGCTTCTTCCCTATATCTAACCTGAACTTCCCCTGTTTCAGTTTGAACCCATCACCCCTTGTCCTTTCACTACAGTCCCTGATGAAGAATCCCGCACCAGCATTCTTGTAGCCCTCTTCAGACACTGGAAGCTGCTCTGAGGTCTCCATGCAGCTTCTCATCACCAGGCTGAATGGGGGAGACCTTCTGGGCAAGCATAAATCCACCAGTGTTGAAGCTGCCAAACCCACTGCGAGTGTCCCAGTGTGACCCACCTTACACAGAGGGATGGAAGACATCATGGCTGAAGTTCCTGTTATTCCACCTTCTGCTGGCCTCCTGCTCAAGCAGCCGGTGCTGCAGAGGACTATGTCAGCACCGAGCCAGAGCTGTGTGTTTGCAGTTACAGCAGCCTCCTGAAAGCAGGGCAGCCCCCAGCTCCGGATGAGGGGTGGCATCTCCATCATGGTGGTTGTGGTATGTTGGATTCACCGGGCAAAAGGACATAAGGCAGCCAAGAGCTCTGCAAGCCTCAGAGAGGCTGGTGTCTGGGTTGGTTGCTCTCAGTGTGGGGCAGTGTCTGTCCCTCAGCCTACCCCTTACACTGCTGCTGTCCCAGCGTGTTGATGTGGCACAGTTTGGTGGTGGTCCCAAAGATGCCTGTGGGTTGATACACAGGCTCAGCATTCAAATACCTCTTTTAGTAAAGGTCTGCCCCCTGAGATTAGCAAAGTAGCCCAGGATCTGAGCTTTCTAAATCTGCTCAGTTGGGTGGTATCTCCTCCACTGTTAGCTGTCAAACAGTACCAGATTATCTGCTAGGGATGGGCACTGTCAGCAGCATCTCACTGCCCATTCCCCATCCTCTCTCGATGCCCACGCTCTGTCATTGAGTTGCTTTTGTGTTTGGGGGTTGGATCTTGTAAAGTCCCAAGTTCACTCTTAGACTCCAACCCAAAGGTGGAGACACTCACGCTCCTTCAAGCACTAATACAGTACAAGAGAAGTCCACCATGAATAAAAGGCCAGCTCTCTTTCAGCCACTAATGAGAGTAAGGGATAGAAGGACGAGTCTGCATGAGGAGCTGGCTGGTTCAGCCAGTGTCACGGGCATGGCCAAGAGCCTGCAGATGTTGCAGTGCATCACCTTGAGCCAGGCCTGGCACCAATTTCTTCCACTGGTCCAAAAGGGACTACAGGGACCAGCGGTTTGGCAAGGGGAGACAGAGCTTGGCAGCTCCATAGCTCTGAAGCCAGGCTGACAATGAGCTCCTGGACATCCCATGGATAATGAACACATGGCCAGCATCCAGGTCTCAGAGGATAAGCCAACCTGACAACACAAAATGAGCTCTTCAGCAAGGCATTTGGAGTATGTGCTCTTGAGGAGCAACCAGCGATGTCATCCTCATGCCAAGCCCTGCCTCCCTGCTCAAGCAGCTTTCCTCTATAGGTGGTACTAGCAAAGCTCTTCACAGTACCTCTGGGCATCCCTGTGGTGTCCAACCTCATCCACTTTCAGCAGATTCCTAATGACTCTACCAAAACCTTTTAATGGAGATTTAATAAACTACCAATTGGATAAATCCCTATGCACGGAAATGACTCTTGGAGTCACTGTCATTCTTAACCCTTCAGAAGGCACACATCTGAGCACACATCCTCTAAGCACTTTTCTACCAGCTTGTAGAGGATTGTATTGGAACCTGTCTGCTGCTCCTGGATGTATGTCTTAAGGGACTCTTTCTGCCTCCCTGCTTGGTGAAGGTTTCTGGGCTGTGCTCAGTCCCAAGCCTTACTGCTCCTTACAGGGACCAGCTCTGCAGCAGCCAAAGAAGACCCCAACACAGCTGCTGGAGGAAAAGCCAAGAATCATGTCCTATGGGCTTGGGAAACCCATGGGCACTGCTTGGGAGCCTGGACTCCAACTCCAACCAGAGAAGGACACATGGAAAGAGCCCATTGCTGTGGCTGCCCTGCCAATGTGCTGCTTCACACAGGTCATTTTGGGCAGCTGCAGTGGCAGATGTGGGAGCATCGCTCCAAGGCCCTGTTGTTGGGCTTAGGTTTGGTGGCATGTGATGGGGGGGATGTGATTTGGGTTTAATGCCCTACCAAAGCCTGGGACTCTGTCAGCTCTCCCAGAACAGCTTTTCGGAGTCCATCTGTGATTCTCCCTGCTGTGGACACCACACTGGTGGAGGTCATTGGCTATTCAGCAGCCCTCAGCCATGAGCTACCAGAGATACAAACACCCCCTTCCATCACATCCTCCTCTCATTCCTACAGGATCTACGGGACCAGCAGGGTTTGGAGGTGCAGGAAACTTGCCTTCTCTCCTTACTGGGGTAAAGCAGCATCATTTTGACTCAGTTCTATTTAAATTCCTACATGCTAATAAATGAGGCTCCAAGAGATGACGTCAATGCACAACATCAGAGCTGGATCCTCATCACGGAGCAGACAGGGATGCAGGTGAGCACCAAGAGGCTGAGCACAGCATCATACCCATGCCACTGGGATGTGTGTGAAGATGTGGTGGAAGGGATAAAGGGGGTGAAGGGTGTCTTGTCCTGGTGTCTGCCCCTTACCCTGTGCTGTGGCTGCACTGGGGACTCCAGCTTGGGGTGGGTTCGGGGGGTACAAGGCAGGGGATTGTGGGGGGGGGGGCAAGGCAGAAATGACACAGCCCGGCCATTTCCACAAGACCAGCTTTAATATCAGTCATGAGAACGAGGAGAAA
This sequence comes from Psittacus erithacus, assembly GCA_009867235.2. Classification (NCBI taxonomy): domain Eukaryota; kingdom Metazoa; phylum Chordata; class Aves; order Psittaciformes; family Psittacidae; genus Psittacus; species Psittacus erithacus. The sequence goes on along the minus strand of WYDI02004968.1, from coordinate 12,576 downwards.
GCACAAAATCCAACATGAAAAAAGAGAAAAAAATCTTTAAAAAAATTAAAAATATTAAAAAGAAAGAAAGAAAGAAAAGAAAGAGAAAAAGAAAAAGAAAGAAAGATCCACACCCCCCCCCCCGCGTGCCCACCCGCCGCACACGGACTATCCAGGCACTGCAGATGGAGAAGCACGACCCAGCAGCCGGGGGGAGGACGATCCACCAAGAGCCACCCGGGCTGTCCCCTCTCCAGGGATGCTCACCTTGGGGTGACTGGTAGCGTTGAGGTGGCCCGGCCTCGGGGGGACCTGGCTTAGCTTAAGATTCATCACAGACTGACACGAAGGACAAGAACGTAAGAAGAATCCAAGAGCTGCGACTTTTTGTTTCTTTATTCTAATTCAGCCTACGACGTTAGTAATGGTGATTTCAGGGGATGGCTGGGCCCGCGAGTTCCTTCTTGTAGTGAAAATCAGAGACTGTAAAGAGGAACAGAGCTTATAAAGACAGATAGGAATATAGTGCCGTAAAAAGAACTGGCATGCAAGTGCTTTATACACGTGGCAGTTTGTGACATGGCAGGGCTGGGGTTGGTGGTGCTCTCTTTGTTTTGTACAGTTTGAAAATGAGCTGCTGCCTTCACATCTTGAAGACAACCCCCCCACAGGAAAGGACAACACAAGTCAAGTCCAAGGCGCCTCTCGCTTGGTTTTGGCAGAGTGTGTATATATATAATATATATATTTATTGTTTTAATGCATAGCGATTTTCTTCCTTCTTTAAAATTTTTTACTCTAGTTTTGTCATTATGTTTTTAGTTTTGTTCCCCCTTGGCAAACCTGAGCTCGGTCCCTGCTTCCCTGTGCAGTTTCCCTTCCTTAGGTGCTGGCACTGTGGAGCGGTCGGGTGGTGTCAGCAGGCAATCTCCTCCAGCGTTCCCAGGGTGGCCTGCAGCGGCACGGTCACAGTGTGGCTGATGGATTCCGAATGGTTTGGCATGGGGTCACAAGTGCTCTGCGGATGGAGAGCGGGGGACAGGGTTATCCCAGAGCCTCCGCATGCTCCCTGTCCCTCCCCAACTGCTCTCTCCTTTCTGTAGCCGAGCCATGGCATCAGTCCTTTGGGAATAACTCAATCAGTGGCCGAACACTGCATCCGTATCGAGTGACTTCTGCCTCTTGTCTCCCAATGGGGCTCCTTACCACGTTTTCATCATGGCTCCCTTCCTCTTCCTCTTTTCCAAGTAGGTCTAATAATTTCTCCTTGATCAGCTGCAAAAGAGGGAGCTTGGGTTAAGATAGGGAGGAACAGGCAAGACATCCAAAGACTGCCTTCATGGGCATCCATCAGCCTCACCCAAAGAGCCCAGGGGATGTACTGGCTTTCACAGAACCATCAGGGTTGAAGGGGCCTCTGGTGATCACTCAGTGCAACCCTTGCCAAGGCAGGGCCACCCAGAGCAGGTCACACAGGAACGTGTCCATGGTGGGTTTCAATGTCTCCAGAGAGAGAGACTCCACAGCCTCCCTGGGCAGCCTGTGCCAGGGCTCCGACACCCTCAGTGGAAAGAAGTTCCTCCTCATGTTGAGGTGGAACTTGCTGTGGTTTAGTTTATGGCCACTGCTCCTCCTCCTGTCTCTGGGCACCACTGGCAAGAGTCTGGCACCATCCTCCTGGTACCTCCTTTGAGCTGTTGATCTGCATTGATGGGATCCCCTCTCAGTCTGCTCTTCTTAAGGCTAAACAGGCCTAACTCCCGCAATCTCTCCTCATAAGATGCTCCAGATCTCTGAGCATCTTTGTGGCCTCTCTGGACCCTCTCCAGCTGGAGCCTCTCTCTTGTTCTAGTTGTCCTGAGGAGCCCAGGACTGGACACAGGACTCCAGATGTGGCCTCACCAGGGTTGAGTAGAGGTGGCCACACTCATGATGCACCCCAGGGTACTCTTGTCCCTCCTATCAACTCCTCATCCACCAACACTCCCAGATCCTTCTCAGCTGAACTGCTCTCTAGTAGGTCACTCCCAACCTGTGCTTGTACTTGGCGTTCTTCCTCCCCAGGGGCAGGACCCTACACTTGTCCTTGTTGAACCTCATCAGGTTTCTCCCTGCCCAATTCTCCCGCCTATTAAGGACCTGCTGGACGGCAGCACAGCCTTGGGGTGCATCATAGAATCACACAATGGTTTGGGTAGGAAAGGACCAAACATCATCCAGTTCCAACCCCCTGCCACGGGCAGGGACACCTCACACATGTTGCCCAAGTCTCTGTCCAATCTGGCCCTGAACGCTGCCGGGGATGGGGCATTACCACTTCTCTGGGCACCCTGTGCCAGTGCCTCAGCACCCTCACAGGGAAGAGCTTCTTCTTTATGTCTAACCTGAACTTCCTCTGTTCCAGACTGAACCCATCACCCCTTGTCCTATCGCTACAGTCCCTGAAGAAGAGTCCCCCTCCAGCATTGTCGTAGATCCGTACCAGCCACTGCCCCAGCTTTGTATCATCACAAACTTACTGTGGGACCGCTGCAGCCCTTCATCCAGGTCGTTGATAAACAAGTTGAATAAGACTGGACCCAGTACTGACCCCTGGTGAATGCCACTGTCTACAGGCCTCCAACTACTCCGTGGATCGCAACCCTCTGAACCCTCCCAAGGGTATGGAGAAGGAGACAATCTTGCCAAAGAAACCACCCCATGGGTCAAACTGGAATTCTTCACATGGTAAAAAACCAACCCAAACCTCTAGTTTTTTAAATGTATTTAGGAGTCTATTGAGAAATGTCAGCTCTGGGAGCGCTGTTTTCCTTCACAGCCACGTTATTTCCCTGGCAACTGCTGCTGAAGAATGTATTTCCAAGGGAAATCCCAGAAAGGTTGAAAAGTGAGTGTTTTCCTGACAAACTTCCACTGGAGGAAAGGAAAAAAGAAAGAAGAAAGCTAAAAATGTGAAAAATGGGGCCAGTTCCCAGGGAAGCGAGGTGGATGCTGGGTGCATGAGATGCAGAGATGGGTAGTGGGGATCGGGAACCCCAATAAGCCCAGGAGCACAACTCTGCCCTGGGGCGGGACCAAGAGGAAGACTGAGGTGAGTGAACAATGCAAGCCAACATCTCGAAGGTATTTCATCTGCTTTTGGCTAAGCCACATGAAAAGGATGGTTGCGTCCCTTTGCTGACCATCTCACGGTTTACAAAGGCTCTGACTGAAAACTCAAGGAGTTTAAGGTGCACTGAACCATGCCTTGATGTAACCCTGAGCAGATTAGCTCAACCATGTGGATTATGCATCATTTAAGGCATCTTATCCCTGTCTGGTGTGGGTTAGATATGGGCAACCATGAAGATGCCCTGCATAGGACATAGCTGGGTGAACCTGCTGGAGCATCCTGAGGTGTGCACAGGGAGCCTCTCCAAGGGGACAGGCTCCTCTTCTAAGCCATTTTTGCCCCCAAAGAAGAGAAGAAAAACGCCAACAGGAAACTATTTGCCAAGTTTTATGAGCAGATGTCAAACAAAGGAGTAAAACAGGGAAGAAAAATCCAAGCTTTGTGAGGTGTCTTATTATCTTTTTATGAAAGAACCCCAAGAAAGGCAGGAATAGGTGACTTTAATGAAATACTGTGCGCATCCAGGCTGAGATCTAAACCCAGGTGCAGGTTTTGTTTGCACTCCGAAGCCATTATGAGCTTTATGCTTGTAATTTCCAATATATTTTACTGCAGGATAATGCCACCAAGTGCTAAGAGCTGCCCAGAGGGGGGCTGTGATGGGGACTTAAACTGTGATGGGCTGTGATGGGCTTAAAACGAAAAGCCAGCATCTCAACTTTAATAACATGAAGCTTGGAGCAGAGACTGTGAGTGCCCAACATCCCTGTGCACCCATCTGGCCTGGATGCAACAATCACCAACGTCCCCCGACTGCAACATCCCATAGGATCCTGGTCCCATTGCAATACGGGGCTGAGAAAGCGCTATGCAGGTCTGAGATGTTGCATATTTGGGTGCAGGGGTGCAAAGCCACTGTGCTGAATTCACCAGGCAATGAGTAGAGGGGCTGAATTAGAAGTCACTTTCCCAGAGACAAGGGAAAAGGCCTTGGGCCGGGATGAGCCAAATTTGCTGGGAATCACCTGTCTCCATAGGTGTTTGCATCCTCTGAAACTATTCCAAGCCGTGAACTCATTCTTCCCTGCTACAAAACAGGACACACGCGTCTGTGCTTGGGTCCCTGGGGTCACTTCGGTGCAAATCAGATGCTCCTCAGCAGCTCACACCCAGCTGCCGGCCTTCTCCCTGCCTCAGGTTCCCCTTTCAGAAACAGAATCATGAGCCTGATTCCCAACACGAAGCCTTCTGCCATGAAGACTGGGAAGGGAAATAAGTGGGGAGGATGCTCCAGAAAGGGTTATTTTGGTCTGGGACCCATTTAAGTGAAAAAATGAGTCCAAATGGCAGGAGGGTGCAGAGAGCAGCTGGAATCTGTGTCTGTGCTTGCAGGGACAGTGGCAGAGGATGCTGGAGGGGTGATGCCCACAGGGAGGCTGTGACAGCATGGCATCACCAAGGCCTGGGTTGGCATGGTGGCATAGGAAAGCCAAAATCCCCTGGGAGATGCTAAGCTGTGATGAGGGGCCTCCTTAGGCAAAAAGACATTCAAAATATACAAGGGACATAACTGCTGCTGGGGGGCAGGAGGAGGGATGCTGCCGGAAAGCAACATCCCCTCTGGAACTCTATTGTATTAATTCCTATTAATGGGAATTGGAGGGTTGCACTTTCCTCTGGAGCAGATGCTCTCAGCCACTATGGAGCCACATGTCCATACTTGAGCTCCTTTTGGTGCTTCCTAGTAAAGCTCTTTGCTCCAGAGCTGCAGACAGCAGATATTAGGGACTGGGCTTCCTCCACCTTTTGACAGTGGTACAAGGTCTGGACTTGCTGCTTCTCCTGCTTGATGGCTGAACTGGGACTCGAGCATTGATTAAAGGTGTTTTAAGGAGAAGATGATAATATGCTGCTGGGAGAAGTCCCATTGGGAATGGGGACAGGAGGATGCAGCAGCAGGTCCCAGCCAGCACCCCAGGCAGTACAAGCTTCATGGGGGGGAGCAGCACACCCACATGAAGGTGATGCTTCACTTGCCCAAGCAAGAAGCAAATCTCATCAGCAGAGGCAGGGTCCACGTGAACCATGGCTGCATGCCAGCCCCTCCATGGACAGCCTCTCCTGAGGCAGGGGTCTCCCCATCACATTACATAGTCCTGACTATGCAGCACTATTGTAGAGCATTAATTATTTAGTATCATTAATTAAACTTAATAATCACACACTGGGCATGGAGAGTCCTGGTCCATGACCACCCCCAGCCTGGCATCAAGGCTGGCAAACCCACACCCTGCCAGAGGAATAAGGAAGGTCTTACCTCATATATATAATCAAAGAGCTCTAGTATAGTGAGGATGCTAGCACCGATAAAGAGCCCCATCTGGCCTCCAATGTCACCTAGGAGAGAGAACAACACGTGGATGGGTTTTACTGCTGGGGTGGAAGCTCTTCAAGGCACCTGTGCAACCACAGTGCAGCTGCCCTGGGTGCTGCTGTCCTCAAAGAGAGGGGAAATGATCCCAGAAACACTTCCAAGCATCCCGGGAAGGATGTAGCCTCCACCAAAGTAGTTTTTCTGCTAATGAGGCCAATCAGCTGGAAGCCTAATGGGGATGCGATGCCACACAATGGCACCTGAGGAAGCCATCTGTGAGAGTGAGACAGCAGGCTCCATCCCAGGCATCCCAAAGCCCAATTCCCAAACTGGGTGGGGGAAGGGAAAAGACGCTGGAGCAGAATTAGGTAACGTCCCTGAGAAAAAACCCAAACTGCCAAAGAGAGTGAAGGGAGATGTGCTGCTTTTTAGGGGAGCATCTCAAAGCTGCCTCTGCCGCAGTGCCCCAGGGCTGGGGAAGGGCTGTGAAGGAGGCACTGTGGGGAGAGGAGACTTCCAGGAATCTGCTGGGGAGGGAACTGCTGACATGAGATGCTGTGCTGTGCTCAGGGAAGATAAACCTCATGAATTCTGCTGCAGAACACCCATGGTTTGACTGTGATGCTCCCCAGAGCAAAGGCACCCATGGGTGGAGGAGCGATGGGGCCTTTTCTGTGGGTATCCACAAGACAGAGACAGAAGAAAGAGGACTCAAGCACCCAAGAAGGTGCTTGGGGGCAAAGTGCTGGTTCAAAAGGGGCTGAGGACTGGGGGGAGATGAGACTCTGCCCAAAGTCTGCAGTGCCCCGGAAACAAGGCTCATACAAAGTCATGCAAATAGAGAGCTTTGTGTTAAAGAGGCTTCATCTTCCTCACTGTAGCACTCCTGGGGAACTCATGGCATGTGCAAGAAGGGCAGAAAAGGAGGATGGATTTGGAGCATCTAAGAAGTGATGGGTAAATGATAGAAGAGCTGTCCTTCTCCATACATTGCACTTCCAGCATGGGGGTACCACAGCGAGCATCCGTCACCTGCTCAGCCCCAAATGATAGGGCCCTGGTAGCAAGTAGAGATGGAGCAAGCTCATGTTAACCTTTCATAGGTGACACATGGACTGGCTGTAGTCCCTGGGACATTCCTGGAATGGCTTGGTGTTGGAAGGAAAAGAAGAGAGGGGGCTGAAAACTGGCCAGGAAGTTATCTGGACCTTGCTGGGATTTTCAAGGCAATGCACCTACACCGTGCACTCTGTCCATCCCTTAACCACACATGGACTCCAACAAAGGCTGACACAGACTCCACATTGCACCCCTGATCTCTTACCAAGTAAGGCTGCCACTTCATAGGCTTTCTTCTGCTCAATTGTCTCATAGTTGAGTGCTTCAAAAAATATGTCCAGCACAAGAATATTCTCTCTGTAGAAAGAGGAGAACAGCATCAGCCCATCAGCCACCAGCGGCCTCGTGTGCTTTGGGGTAAGAAACAGGAATTTGGGGGCTTTATTCCCCTCTCTGTCCTGACTGTTCTTATCCTGGGGTCCTCAGCAACCCACAGACACATGGTCCTCTTGGAGATCAAGACCATAAGGCACCATTAGGACTCTGGCAGCCTTAGGAGAAGATGGAAAATGATTCCTCAGGATCTCTCAGGATCTGAGCTCTGGATCTCAATTTGATAACAGCAAGAGTCTAAGGGATGCTTCATATGGAATAACTCTTGCTGCCTCCACAATACTGTGGCCAGGGCTGGGAAAAGGCCAAAACAGCTCATGAAGACAAGGCCAGGTAAGGAGCATCCAGTTGTCTGGAAACACATCAACTGAGAAGAAAGCATCTTACACATCATCTCTTCAAGGGTTTTCCCTAACACTCCCTGGAGGACATAACTTAGCACAGGCTGGTTTAAACAGCCAAAGGGGCTTTACAGACACCGCTCCCCATCAAGCAAAGGAGATCTGTGCTCTCAAACACTCACGAGATGTATTTTTCTGACTTGTTGAACTTCTTCTCCAGGTACTTGGCCGAGGTCTTGCTGGGGATCTTGACCATGGAGAGCTCTTTGTTGTATCTGGTCAGGTTACAGGGGGTCCTGCAGATGCAGTAATTGCTGTCCTTTTCAGCAAGCACACCTGGAGAAGGTCACAGAGTTACATCGCATGGAGTCAGGGACATAAAGCAGCTGTGGGAGCAGAGATTGTGCCACCCAGAGAGGGCCCAAGGAGCTGCAGGAAACGCATTCCTGGCCAGTTCTCTCCCATTTCATTGCATGGCCATCCCCACTGTCTCGGAGACATGCCTTTTGCTGGAGGCTACACTCAGTTACCAGTACGTGCTCAGGGAACACATGGTGATTGAGTCTCCTCAATCCAGACCTAGAATGGGTCCCTCCATCCCAAACCCAGATGCAAACATGGACTTGGAGATGCTCCCCTCCAACATATCCTGGGGTGCCCATTATCCCAAGGGTTTCTGCACTGATGGAGCCCATGCCCATGTACAACCAGAAGAAACTTTATCCCAAGGTGCACCCAGCCCTTCCCAAAAAGACGGGTATCATCCAAACCCATCAGCTGCTCTAGATCACACCAGTCCTGCCACTCAGGAGGACATGGGCTGCTAGAAGTCCCCCCAGGTTGGGACACTCGTGGTACCCAGGGAGATCTCTTGGTACTCACTGAGCGCAGGCTCTGCGCATTCCTTGTACTGCTCCGGGGTACAGAAGGGAGCATCCCCTGCATGGGAAGGACACATCCATCAGTGGGTATCAGCCACCGCTGCTGCAAGGGAGCTGGGGACCACTAGGCTTTCCTTGGGGACCACCAGGACCTCCCTTTAGCAAATGAAACTCAGGTTGGGGATGGGCAGCAGAGGTAACTTAAAGAGGAGAAGCTCAGGTTGGATATAAGGCAGAAGCTCTTCCCTGTGAGGGCGCCCAGAGAAGCTGTGGCTGCCCCATCCCTGGCAGTGTTCAAGGCCAGGTTGGACACAGGGGCTTGGAGCAAGCTGCTCCAGTGGAAGGTGTCCCTCCCTATGGCAGGGGTTGGAACTGGATGATTGTAAGGCCCTTTCCAACCCCAGCTGGTCTATGATTTTATCTGCCTGCTGCAGGGACCTTTTCTTGCAAACAGAGGAGGGGACTGCTGGAAATCACACCCACAGGTGTTAAGTGGGGCTAAATAGGGCTAAATAGAGCAGAGCAGATGACCCTCTGCCACATCTTGCCCCTATTTCAAGGCATTCTGCAATGGCTATTAGCATCTTTGTTTCCATAGGGAAGCATCCTTTAACCCATGGTCGCCTTCCAGCTTGTTAACACTGAATGACACGGGCTGGGTGAAGGAAGAGGTCCCTGCTCCTCCATCCCTCGCCCGCGCACACTGACCTGGCATGTGAACCATTCTGCAGTTGCAGTTTTCCACAATGTAGCGGGTCTCGCAGTCGATCCTGCAGGCCGTGATGCTGTAAACGGGAAAGAAGTCTAAGCCCATATCTGACGAGCGGCATTCACCCCATGGCGGAGGCAGGTACGTCAGCTGCAAGAGAGGGAGGAGCGGGGTGTCAGGGGACACTGGAGACCGGCAGCGAGGATGGGGCATGGCATCTCCTTCCTCTTGCCACAGAGAGGCCCCTGGAGCACAATTTGAATGATGCCCAGAAACCAACCGTATCCTGGGCTACATCAAAAGGAGCGTGAGCAGCAGGTGGAAGGAGGTGATCCTGCCCCTCTGCTCTGCTCTCGTGAGACCCCACTTGCAGCACTGTGTGCAGTTCTGGTCTCCTCAACACAAGAAGGACATGGAGCTGCTGGAACAGGTCCAGAGGAGGCCACGAGGATGAGCTGGGGCTGGAGCACCTCCCGTACGAAGATAGGCTTCTGGGATTGTTCAGCCTGGAGAAGAGAAGCTGCGTGGAGACCTCAGAGCAGCTTTCCGGTGTCTGAAGGGGGCTACAAGGATGTTGGAGAGGGACTCTTCATTAGGGACTATAGCGACAGGACAAGGGGGGATGGGCTCAAACTGAAACAGGGGAAGTTCAGGTTGGATAGAAGGAAGAAGCTCTTCCCTGTGATGGTGGTGAGGTGCTGGCACAGGGTGCCCAGAGAAGTGGTAAATGCTCCATCCCTGGCTGCGTTCAAGGCCAGGTTGGGCAGAGCCTTGGGCAACATGGTCTAGTATGAGGCTTTCTCTTATGAACCATTCAGTCACTAAAACCCCAAAATGGGCTTAAACTGCAGCCAGGAAGAGAAAGATGAGCTGTTGGAATGAACAAGGCTTGTGGTGAGAACAGCTGGGTATGGGAACAGTCTGCCTTGGAGGGGCATGAAACCTGCAAGTGAAAGGAGAGTTTGGGGAAGATCCCAGGCTTCTGAGCATGACCCTGCCCTGTGAGGCTGGACAAGTAATCCCTTCTCTAAGAAGAACTTTCCGGCATGGCAAAGAACTAGGATGCTATACATGCAGGAGCCAGCATCACCCAAGGTTGCCCAGGCTGTTCCCTGAGGGACAGGAGCTTGGGCATTCCCCAAATCTGCCTCAATCCACACTGCTGCTCAAGCTGCTTTGAAAACCAGCAGTGGCTGGAGCTATTCAGTTGCTCAGGGTGACATGCACCAACCTCTGCACTCAGCAGCTCCTATCAGAAGAGCAGACGTACCTACACGGTGTGTGAAGACACAGCAGGTGATGGAGGGATCCCATCTGTGGGGACCAGACAAAGCATTAAGGGGAAAAAACTCAGTTGCCAGCAATCTCAGCATCCAGAAACCAGCTCTGAATGGGATGAGTTTGAAAGCCAGCAAGGCAGCACCTTGGAATGAAAATCTCAAGAGTGCCTTCCTGACAATAGCAAAGTACTGTTTGAAGGGGAGCTTTTCTCATTTGCTTTACACTTGCAATAGAATAGAGTACCAGATGCCATCACTTAGTCATCCGCGGTGGAGAAAGGAGCCCATATGTTGCCTGTTGTATGATAAAGGAGAATAAATAATTGTGGTCTTAGATGGTATCAGCTTTCTTTCAAGCACAACTACACACAAATCTTTTAAGCCCTTTAAATTTTAGCCTGAATGAAGGTGATGAGATCCAAAAATGATGGATTCATTATCAGATATTTTATCTTACTCACTTCTTTGCTCAGCCAGCGTTCGGTTGGAGCCACGGTGCTTGTGAGCTGGCACCGTGTCCACACGAGATGCACGGGCTGAATGATTAATTAAAACTCTAATCAATGCAACTTCATTAGCAGAGTTGTGGCCTGGGTTGTAGCCAGGACCACAAGCACCAACTGCCCCATACCACAAAGCAAAGCTGGTTTGCATCTCCCAAAAGCGTGGAGACCTCAGAGCAGCTTCCAGTGTCTAAAGGGGGCTACAAGGATGCTGGAGAGGGGCTCTTCATTAAGGACTGTAGAGATAGGACAAGGGGTGATGGGTTTAAACTGGAACAGGCTGCCTTGCCACACACACAGCCCCAGGCACACACCTGCACTCACACAAGTGGGCAAGCATACAAGTGTAATTCACTTTTCTTTGGCTTCCTGACCATGCAGGAATAGGTGCAGCACATCTCCTCTGCCACAGGCCAAGACTTTTGCTCTCCCTCTGTTTTCTGCATCACCGATACTCAAGAGCAGAAAAAGCTTCTGGGCACATTTAACACTGGTGGAGTTTGGGTTTTGTTTTGCTCTGCAGTATAAAAGCTTTCCCTGTTTGGGGGAGAAGCTCGTCACATTTGGGATGGAATCTGGGATGGAAAAGTGACTCCAGAGAAGCTCCAATTTCTCCTTTTAGAAGGAAATTTCCCCAGTGAAACTCCTGGCCATGCAGCAGATCCCTATCGGGCATGACAGAGGCACCTCGCTGCTGCCTTGTTCTATATTAATCCCTATCTCTTCCATCCCTGGATTGCAAGGCAGGATTTCTCGCCGCTGGCCATGCCTCCAAGCAAGTAACCAAAGCACCTCCTACACCCGGGGGACCAGCACTGGGAATCCATGTGCTTCCCCCTCCATCACCGGCTTGGTGAAGCAGCAAAGGCTCATTTGAAGTGTGACAGGCAAATCCATGCTTCTTCCTTATGGGCAAGAGCTTAGAGGCAACGCTCCCTGGGCTGGCAGGGTCGGACTCTCCCTCCCTTGAGCAAGTCAGTGAGCTCATCTCTCTCCAAGGGGCTCATCAAGGGTTATTACCCGGATCCTCCACGGTAATGACAGCTTGAAAGGCTCATCGCCTCTCTCCTGCTCTGTAATTTGCAATCAGAAGCAAACTCTCACAGAGAGAAGCACATCATTAGGGACAGGGCTCTGAAGTGAATAAGGGGGGCACACTCCCCAGACTCTGCCTCAGCATCCTAAGATAATCTGGTCCCAGGAAAGCTCCCTTTGCATTTCCCAGGTGGTTTTGGTGAGCAGGCCCCAATGTACCAAGTCTTTGATGCAGACAGCTCTTGTCCTGACCTTCTATTTCCAATCACCTCTGAAGGCAGCTGTTCGGTAACTGCCTGTGCTCGCAGCCACAGTAGCATCGCTCACAGGTACAAGGTGAGTGCCAGGACTGCTGTGCTGCGCCCTCTGAAATGCTCAGCATCATCCTTCAAAGAAGCCATTATCTAGATCCAGAGCTGGGCATGGGTTTACCCATCAAATACTGCACCTTGCACTGAAAGACTCAAACCAAGGGGCCAAACTCTTCTGCAGAGCTTCCTGTTCTGAAGAGCAATGCAGCAGGATCACAGGCTACTCCCCTGCAGACCAGCCTCATCCTTACTCCCATTTCCTTTCCTGCACAGGAGTCCTAGCCCTGCAAGCCCTGAGGTTAATGCTCCATCCATAACAGCATCCCTCTTTAACCCCCTCCTCACCAAAATGGGGCTGCAATCTCAAGCAAAGCATTGACATCCAAAGCACTTGGCTCCAGAGAGCTACCTGAGAGACTCATTTTACCCATTTGGCATTTGAATTTCCTGCCCATGATGCTAATGGGGCTGCTAGAAGAGCACACTGGGAGCCAACCCAGGAACAGGAACACACATGATCATAGAATCATGGAATGGTTTGGGTTGAAGGGACCTTAAAGCTCATCCAGCTCCAACCCCTGCCACGGGCAGGGACACCT
>WYDI02004966.1:0-42496 GCA_009867235.2 Psittacus erithacus | reverse complement strand
TTCTCTTCTCCAGGCTGAACAGCCCCAACTTTCTCAGCCTGTCTTCATACAGGAGGTGCTCCAGCCCCCTGATCATCTTTGTGGCCTCCTCTGGACTTGCTCCAATATCTCCATGTCCTTCTTATGTTGGGTACACCAGAGCTGAATGTAATAGTCCAGGTGGGGTCTCTCGAGAGCAGAGTAGAGGGGGAGAATCACCTCCTTTGACCTACTGCCTCAGGTCAATAGAGGCAGCTAAAGAGTATTGCTTTGACAAGCTGCAACCCACCAGGGAGAACCAACTTGAGCCTTGGCTCATGAAGAGGCACCGCTGGGGACTGGAAGCTTTTCTTTGCAATTTGAAAGCCTGTATTGTGTACAATTGTTTAATCCTTGCTATTAAATCGATTTTAAAAGTGGATAATGACCACTGAGCTTTAAATACACAGAGGCTGTTGGAGCTACAAATTGTCTTTGTTCGTGCTAACACTAAATATTTATTCTGGATAAGGATAACCTTAGAAATACAGAGAAACACCTGTGATTGAACTGCTGTGATAAAGATCGCTACTCTACACTTCTACTGCCAATATTTTTCACAAACCTTACTATATGCAGTGGTAAATAATTTCTATTAATTTTCCACTCTTTTTGTCTCATAAATTTGAATGTAGTTGATGCCTGAATCTTTACAACAGGTTGCAAACCTTGAGTCATGTCTTTAAGGACCTCTCCTGAATTTCTTAAGGAGTTCTGCCTGACAGAAACCCTTCTTCTTCCTCCAGCACTAATTGGGTGATGATAATTGGGTTGCTTAAGGAAACACCAGAGCAGGAGAAGGCAGCTGGAGACAGTGTGTGAGGAAATCCAAAACCACGCACAGATTTATAATTTTATGAAGCTACAGCAATATACTGTCTCTCTTCCATGAGTACTGCCAACAGGCAGCTCCTTTCTGTTTGCTCTGACAATATCTTTTTTATGGCTTCTTAAAAGTTATCTAGATGGTAATGTTTTTACTTGAAAAGTGGAGAATGAAGAGATGTGTTTCTCCCTCTGACAATAATATACTCAGGGAAACCGATGCTGAATGCCTTTGTTATAGATATATGAATGTTAAATGTTTCTTCATCTAGTGTTAAATATTTTTCAATGAAAAATATCTGATAATTGTGGGGTTTTAATGTCTTACTGATACACCGTGCAGAAATTGAATTACTTCAAATAGTATTTGCTCCAGAATTACTTATGTGCTTTTAAAAGACCCTTTTGAGAAGGGAACAGTTTTGTAGCATTGATATTTATTTTAAAAACAGAATACAGCCTTTTCACTGAAGTCTTCATACGTCTTTGTAAGCATCTCATTAGGCTCTTACCTACGTGAAACTACTGCACTTCAGTGAGTTATTCTGAGACTTCCGTAGAAATGGTCATTTCTTGTTATTTTATTTGCTGTTAAGACCCCTGTAAATCTGGACCTTGTGGAGTCAACAGTAAAGTTCTGCTTGCTTTAGTGAAGCTGAGATGTCTCCTTCTCAGTGGAAGGAGAAATTTTTCTTTCAGCTGTGTACAAAAGCCAGAGGAGTGTTGTATCAGAAGTGTTGAAAGCAAGAGAAAGTGAACTGTGGTCCCAGCTTGATTCACCTGGGACCTGTGTGAGGGACCTGGAGAAATTGTGTGTGGTAAGAAGTAGTTCATTCTTAAATTTTCATATCTGAAAATCCACCTGATCAGGAACTACCCACGTCCCAGATTATTTCACTCTTTAAAAGCAGTTGCAGTTCCTACAAGGGGTGACATTTCCCAAGCAAGGTGCTGCCCAATTCAGGTCCCAGCGCTGCCTGCTTGCATGTTCAGGCAAGAGCTGTGTGCTCTCAAACCCCTCAGGATCCATCTTCAAAAGAGAATGTTGCAGCAGAACACATTTAACTTTAAGCTCAGATCAGTGTGAGGGCTCAGGAATTACAACTGTCTCCAGCCTTCTCCCCTCTTGCGCTGTTTTGTGCTACTATGTGAGAGCAACATAAATAGTATTTGCGTGCTTCCATTCAAGCAGTTTAACACCCACTGAGAATAGCTTTGTCATGAAGTCCCTGTTTTGAGTAGGAGTGTCATTGTGACAGCAAAGAAACTCAGTGCTTCTGTTTTCCATATTAGCTGTGTTATAATCCCAGGATGTATACAAAGCACTGGAAGGCAGCAAATACTATTTTCATTATAATATAAGCAACAAATGACATTCCCATTATAATTTCCATTGCATTTTAAATAGCTCTTTGATCAGGTTAAATTTATTTGAGATAAAAGAAACATTATATTGCTGCTTAACCTACAGATGCTCTTGTGCTGTTTTAGTTTGTCTTAATAGTGCTTTAAAGGCTGTAGTGAAATCTTTCTATAGACTACTGAATATCCAGGAAATGTGGTGCACCTTTTCTTCTGGCTTCCAGTTCTGCTTATGTTCTTTTAAAATAAGCTTGTATGTTCTTTTAAAATAAGCTTGTCTAGCTAGAAAAGACAGCCAACTAAAGAGTGCCTTTCTGTGTGTCAAATCCTGTCTCCATGTACTAAACTGTGTAGTAACTATTAGTCTTGTAACTGGTAAGTACAGGCTGTGGGACAAACATTTTCTATTAGAATTAGTTATTCCAGAGCTAATAACTAATAGAATAATTAGTTATTCCAGACAGTCTACATGTAGTCCTGGTCTCAAATCAGGAATAGGTAGAAGAAACCAAGTATGTAGATGAAATCTAGTAATAGCTTGGAGGCTTCTTTCAGTTCAGTGAATTACATTGTAAATGGGCTTTAAGTAGTTAAGTTGCCCTGTGCAAGCAAGGGAATGCGATGGCAGTGGAGGATGTGTAATAGGTTCATCACTTTCTTCTGTGGTTGTTTCTAAGAAGTATGTGTATTGAGATTATTCCTTCTTTAGCCATTGTGAAGCAATAAACAATGGAGTTAGAATCTCACAGACAAAATGTGCATCTTGTTCTGGAGGGTTTTTGTGTGTGAGCAGAGGGCTAGTCTTATTCTTGGTCAAACTATGGCCATCTCTGCCACAGGAAAGGCAGAGTGTACCCATAGCACTTAGGACAGCCGCAGAAGCAAATTCAGTGACTTCAGTCTGTAAATGGAAAGTGGGAAATAAGAAGGGTTGAGGAGCAACATCTAGATTGTGTTCTCTAGCTGTCACTCGTTTAATCAGATGTGGGTAACAGAAAGGAACATAAAGTTAAAATCAGCTGCTTTTGAGGCCTCAACTTGTTAATGCAAGTAAGCATATGACAAATGCTGAATAGTCTCCCATATACCCATTTAAGCTTTCAGGTTTGTAATATGTCACAATAAGAGCTGAAGGTTTTCATGTTGACATGAGGCGGTACAAGCCACCTAAACTTGAAGCCAACTAACAAGTAATGGACCTTTATCAACACAAACCATTTATTTTTTAACAACAACTGAGAAAAGAGAAGCAATGAGAGCTGTATTTTATAGCAAGCAAAAATTCTGACCGCAACTGAAAAAGTCAATAGCAACCTGGTCTAGTGGAAAGCGTTCCTATCTATGGCAGGGATTGGAGCTGGATGAGCTGTAAGGTCCCTTCCAACCCAAATCAGTCTGTAATTCTAGGATAGTAGTGAATTTAATACACTTCAGTAACTGTTGAAGAATCCATTCCAATAGGCCTATTTCCTTACAGAACTGGTTGACAACACTCAGTATTACTTAACCTACCGAGAAGCATGGAATACCTGCAAACACTTCCAGGCACTTGTATGTGATGCCCTGGGGGCCAGATACCTTCAGGGGGGTGTTCTGAGAAGTTTCTTGCTATTGTACTGATATTTGCTTAAAACATCAGCACGTTTTTAAAGCTTGCTCATACAGCCCTCGTAAAAAGATCCAGGAACATTTGCTGATATTAAACGTTTTCTTTATTTACTTTAAAAATGACTGGTTTACTATCCAAACTCCTTTTTCTGTATTCCTTAGCACCCATTTACATAGGAAGGCTAAGAAAAAAAAACCCAACAAATTAAGTGAAGATGTGAATTTAAAACAAATCACTTTAGCATTAAAATCCTGTGTAGGAGTTCCTTTTAGACCTTGAGTGCTCTAAACTGCCTTTAACTTAGTTAACTTGAATGCTTCTTGGTTGTGAATAAGTTGGGGACTGAGGCCAGTTAATTAATCTACTTGAAACATTAATTCAGTATAATTTCCTGATGTGTGTCTGTAGGCAAACCTGAGGAGTATAGGCTGCAGAAACAGGCTCATAGGTCATTCTTTGTCTCTTGGAGTCACAGTGGTACCAGCAGAGTGATGAGCACTCTTTAAAATATGTATTTGTACCTATCTCTGGGTGAGCAACTCTTTAAAATCCAGTCCCAAGGTCATGGAAGTTCCTGCAGGGACTGCATTGCTGGAGAGCTGAGTTTGTTACAGTCCTCCTA
Source organism: Psittacus erithacus (assembly GCA_009867235.2). Classification (NCBI taxonomy): domain Eukaryota; kingdom Metazoa; phylum Chordata; class Aves; order Psittaciformes; family Psittacidae; genus Psittacus; species Psittacus erithacus. The sequence continues at coordinate 38,060 of WYDI02004966.1, read as the reverse complement.
GATGGTCTCAGTGTCCTCTTCATCAGAGTTTTACTAAGTATTTCAGTCAGAAAATTAAGGTTCAGTGGAGATGTTGCTTATGTCAGCCTCCCTAAGTATTTCTGTGTCTTTTTTTGTAATCTAATGCACTGAGACTTAGAGAAAAACTGTGAGCCTTATAGCAAATCTTCAAGGGAGAATTCTGCTGGCAGAATATAAAGCACGTACTGATCATCAGTGTTAGATGCTTCTGTGGCTTAATCTGTGCTGACCTTTACAGTCTATAGAGCATAGCTAAGTGGGGTTTGGGATCATAAATGCTGTGAGCATCATGGTGCAGCAGTGTTGTGTGCACAGTTTCTTTTCCGCTGACCACTTAGACCCTTTGAAACTCTAGTTTATGCTTTTCCAGTATAGAATGTAATAGCATCCCTGTTAAAACTAAAGGAAAAAAAAACCACTCTTGAATTTATACCAAATATTTAATGGCAAAATCACAGTTTTTTATTCTGCTTAGCAATTTGGCAGTGGAAAGGCCAGACTGTGTTCTTTCTTTGAAGTCAAACAAAAAAAATCTGGCCTGGGTTCAGTATTTGGGGAAGAGAGACTTGCCTTGTGTAACAATTGCTCTCCTAATGCCATGGACACTCAGGGTGCATCATGTTTTCCTGAGACAAACATTTTCTTCATCTTTTGTTTTTATAGCAGTGGCTACTCACATGAGGTTTGTAGAAAAGGAGAGCACCTTCTGTCTAATGAGGGATCATCCTCTCATTAGCCCTGCTGATTTTCTTAGAGATTTTGCTTCGTGCAATGCATTATAATTATATGACAGGAGAACAGCGGAGAATATGGCATAGCATTTCCCATAGATTTCCTTTCTGAGATAAGAAAGATAAACATACTGCTTTGCTTCTCCAAGAAGGACAAAAAAATTCCCCCTCTGCTGTTTCCGGCAAGGCAGTTGGATGTGAGCCGCTCACTGGAGCTGAGGCTTTCTACTGCCAGACAATGATCTGTGTCAGGCAGGGAAACAGGCTGTACAAAGTAAGGAAGCCCCCTGGACCGAGGTGTGTGTCCTCGGCTTTCTGAGAATGTGCCTTATCACCCAAGGGTCCCTACACACTCCCAGGGCTTTATCTGGGCAGCTCCCAGAGCGGGGGGAGCTCCTGTTTGTTTTTCCAGGGCACTCTCTGTTCTGGGGGACACCCGGGCAGTCTTTCATTGGATTTCTCCTTTCTTCCTCCTGGATTGCTGCGACTTCAACCAAAGCGGGAGGAGCACGAGCAGGACTGAGGTTGGTTTGGGGTATGCATAGCTTGACTCTAAATGACCCACCTCTCTTTCAGCCCTGACACCCGGGCCAGAGAAATATTTTCCTTAGACTGTCTTTCCTAAAGCAGGCAGAGAAGCTCTGGTTACAGGACTAAAGTGAGCAGCAATGATGCTTTCCATTTGTTCCACTCTCTACAGTCTGCATTGTGCAAAAGGGGGAAAAAATGCCGAGGCATCGCTTTCCCATACCAGCTGGGAAGCATGTGCTGCAGTTCCCCAAAAGCCTGAGTGGGTGGGTGGGTGAAAGATTTAGAAGCTTTAGAGGGGTTCAACAGGAGAAGCTGTAAAATTGAAGTAATGCTCCTAGTGTTAGTGGTTAACAAGAGAGCATCAGACATGGAGAGGTTTGCTCCTTGATAGCCTCAAAGCTTTGCAGCTCCCTGCGTTTCTGTTTAACTTTCCTGTTAAGTTTCGTGTTTAACTTTCTCATTTGTAACTTCTTTTATTATTCACACACCAAGTTTTGTAACGCACTGACATCTGCTGTGTGTTTGACTAACGCAGCCACTGCAGAGCTGACACGAGCCTTGCAGGCAATGCATAACGGGCCTTAAGAAATTGGATTAAAGGAAAGGGGGAAGCAGAGTGGGAGAACCTGGTGCACTGTTGATACGAGGAAGTACGAGAGAGCAAGGCTCTTAAGGGGCTTATATTATAGGTTTTTTTGTTGGAGGCAATAGTACAAAATAAGCTTATTTCAGTCATACAAACAGCAGCTCTGTTGATTGACTCTAGTTATCACCACTTACAAGAGAGTTATATTAGCTCAGTTTTTCCTTTTTTGTTCTCCTGTCTGAGTAGGGTTGTGATGATGTGATGGGCCTGATATGATGGGCTTATGATCCTGATAAAGAGCTTTTCTGCCAGTGTTCATAAACACGGAAATTGAGAGGAAAGAGTGTAGCTCAGTAACCTCCCTATCTGCACAGTGAGCACTGCATCATCTACAACTATTCTGAGGCAGGAGCAGCCTCCACCCCACCAACAAATCACTGTAGGTCCTAGAGCAGGAGCAAATAGCATCACTCGTCAAACACTAAACCAAACTGAAAATAGTCATCCAGTTGACAGCAGCAAAACATACTGCTGATTTAAAGCTTCCCTGGGACATTTCACCTGGGGATGTGTCGTGGTTTAAGCCCAGTCAGTAGCTCAGAACCATGCAGCCACTTGCTCACTCCCCCCAAACATCCTGTCCTGAGCCCAGGACCGGATGGATCTCAGGCAGGGGTATGAGGCAAAGGAGATGCTCCATGGCAGTGTGGAACAATCATATCACCGCTGCCTATGGGCTGAAGGTGAAGCCTTCATTGTCAAACCCAGCTGCCAGCTTGTGCCTCTGCCAGGATGCATCTCAGCTGGACATTTCAGAGACCCAGGGCAGTACTAATCAGAAAGCTTTTATCAAACCAGTTTTAAATGAGAGCCTGACCTTTTCCCAAAGGAATAGTTAGTCAGTTTTGCTTTGTCAAAAATTGATGGTATTTCTCATAAAAACTGAAAAGCTGGGATTTATTTTTATTTTTTTTACATTCTTCTGAAAATAATTGTTTATAACAACAGATCTTTTTCTCCACAAGAACCCAAAGGGTTTTACTAACTTCAGAGTAGAATCTCTTCTAAAACAAAGACTGAAAATCTAAGTCTCTTTGGAAAGAGGGGAGCCTCCTAACAGATGGTTTCTGAAGATGCAGACTTACCCCAGCTCTGTGAATCAGTGAGTTATGTGGCTGTTCCTCACATTAGTCATTCTATAGGTAACATTAAAGTAGGACGTCCCTGAGGCTGGCAAGTTTCTATGAGCAAGAAGGATAGTTGGCTTTACTTCTTTTTTTCTTTTTGCAAAGCTGGCTGTAAAAACTTGTGTTGTAAATGTGTAGTTTACAAAAAAACTGGGATTCAAATGCGCCATAAACTATAGCTTCTGCTTTTGGTAATTCCCAGTAACTGTGCAAAATGGCTGCAAAGCCATTACAGTGCTGGAGTGGCACCTCACCCAACTGAAAGAACTGAAACACAAAAGTACCTTTTCATTGTGAAGAATCTTAAAGAGCAGGGGAAATCCTCCTCCCCTAGAGATCAAGAGGGAAATTCCTTTTTAGTTTCAAAAGGACAAAAATTAAGCTTTGTATTAATCTGTTCAAAAGCCCTGGTGTTTCTATTGCTTTGCAGTCTTCCCACAGGCAGGGAAGAGGTACAGCTGTCTACATCTTCAGACAAAGCTACAGTTCTTTACATCCTTCTATCAGTTTTATAGGTCAATAGAGGGTTTGCTCCTGGGGTGGTACTCAGGAAATTCCTTCAGGAGCACGTAGCATTAAAAGATTGCTGACTTTCTCTCTTTTATGGTTTTAATGGGAGCGATGTCTTCCTTGAAAGCCTGTGCTGAAGTGCCCTTCATTTCTTATTTTTAATGCCTCTTCTGGTCAAGTTTAAATACCACATTTTCAAACTGAAACATCTACCATTAGCAATCATGATCAGTATTTAGACATATGAGTTCCCAGGTGCATTCAGGTACTGTGTATTACCTCATTCTGAGAAACTACATGTACAAAAATGTGACATTAAATGACTAGCAAATGATCTGATAGCAAGTAGAACTCTGCTTTATGCCTTCCAGCAGTGATGCTGTTTCTAAAACACTTGAAGTTCCCAAAATGTAACATACTGCCTAAATGCTGTATATTATTCCAATCATAACATTGACTGATACAGACTCATGCTTCAAGGAGAGTTGTAATTGTTGATGAACTAGCTTATCAGGTGAAGCTGAGCCTATTTCTCCTCATTGGAGTGTAAGCCATATGTGGGGCTGCATTGATTCCCTGATACACACCGAGAGCTGCTCTCTGTGAGGATGCTAGGATACACAAAGCGCTGAAAGCTGACAAATCACCCAAGGCAAATATCTGGGGTTTTCTTAATAAAAAGAAAATCAAAACAAACCAGTCAAACCCCTTTATTTCCTCTGTTACCGATTTAAGTCAGATAAAATCAAGGTTAAAAAAATGCCCTGCCCATTAAATATGAACCACAGAAGAGCAATTTTTAACATTTTTCAACTATTATTCCAAATATCTGCTGAAGATTTTAGGATACACTGAGTGCAGTATGTGCTTCTGCATTTAGTAGGCATTGTGAAAGCTAAGCCAAACATGAAGCCAGCGAACAGAACAGGCTCAATGCGCTATTCAGTCATGTGGCACACTGAGTAGTAGCCTTCCCATGCAAATAATACTAATTATGCTTAATATGAGACACCTATGGCACTGGGAAGATGCAGATGGATGATACAGAGCTAGCGAGGTATCTAATGGGACAAGGAAGAAGTAGGAGAGAGGTTTGTTTTGCAAATAATTGCATTTTGTTGTTAAATAACATATGTGATGTTTATATTCTGAACCCCCGTGGGCATTGTGATTCTTATAAGCCCCAAGGCTATTTATGCCCCATCACACCCTCACCTTTGGCCAGAGTTCTGCAGGAGGTGCTCTGGCCAAGGTCTCTGGGAAATGGGCTGGAGCTTGGAAACGTCCGGCATTCCTCACCCTTTCCCTTTCCAAACAGCACCATCTCTGGGGTGGCCAGCCCTGAACCACACTATCAGGAAGATGTTAGTGTGTCCTGACCTCCATGAAGAGCTACTGCTGCCTGACCAGGTTGTGCTGGCTCTGGCAAAACCTCTGACTTGAACTCTTGGGTCAATGGTGTGGGATTATTTGTTCTTAGATAGGTTGGACTTGCCTGGAGGGCTTCACCTCTCCTGACAGCTATTCTTGTAATGGGTGTTTCTCTCTTATTTGATGTAAGGGCTGGCTACAAAGTGGATGAAAAAATTAAAACAAGTTAAAATGAAATTGTATGTAAGTAAACAAACTGTAATCAAATGAACAAACTGAACTTTCATCTACATCTCAACTGGATTTGAACCAAGCCCCTTCTGAGAGCCTAAGAAGGTTTGGGGTTTGGGGCTTTTTGTTGTTGTTGGTTAGTCTGCTCTGCTTTTGCTTGCTCGCTCACATTGCAGTCAAGAGTAGAAATGCTGGAAAACTGTGAGCACATCTGATCTGCTGTTTCTGGCCAGGCCAAAAGCAGAACAAGCTGGAAATGTCCTGCAAATTCCCATATTTGGTAAATTTCCAATTCAGGTCTGCACACTCAGAAGGTTGGAGTAAGACTGAGATAAATTAAAAGACCTCAGGGTGACTTTACAGACAAAAATCAATTTCCAGAATTTAGGCAGCTGAGCTTAAACTGAACTATTTGGCTGCTTCTTCAAGGTTTCTGTTCTTGCTGTGAAGGGAAATTTAATGTTTTGGGTTTGCATTGTACTTCCAAGCCCACTAGTTGGTTGGGACAATGCAGGTGTCCAAGAAGCAGATATGGATATGGCATCCCAAGCTGTATATCTCCAGTGGGTGTATGCTTTCAAGTTACACATTCAAGTTTTTGGGGAACTGTGTATAACCTGAAGTTGATGTTGGGTAAATCTTAGCTTTAGTTCTTTTCCTCCAGAAGGAAGAAAATTACTTGCATCACATCACTTTTTACCTGATTCTCTAGAGATGGCATGTGGCTTGGTCCAGCAAAACAGATTTGTTCTCAGATCAAACCTAGTTGCATCATGGAGTCTCATTATTTTTTTAGAAACACAGTAGTTACATTAAAAAGGGAACAAACTTGTCCTTCTAATTGTTGTAAAGTGCAGCATGTACTCAACAGAGGTACAGCTGGAGTTGGGAGCTGCCACGTATTCCTCCTGAATGTGGGCTGCTTCTAACACTCCAAGTTTTTAAGAGGAGGTGGATGCAGTTTGTTGGGGCATGGTAGTCCTCTCTCACCTCTGCTCTGCCCTCTGGATGTGGCAGGGTATTGTTTCAGCCAGGGCTTCTTTTTAATAAGATGGGGGAGAAGCTTGTATGTATATGGAGTTATTCACAAATTGTTCATATAGGTAGCACGCACATAAACTCCAGTTGTGGACAGCCTATTTTAAAACAAAAGCACCCTGTTCCTGGCTAACGTAACCCCTTCTATGCTTTCTGGAACACCTTGGTACATGACTACTTAACTATAACCAAGTCAAACTGCTTCTAGTTGCTCAGAAATGGAAAAGGAACGCAACTTACATAGTCATAATGCAGATAGCAAACTCTGGATATATGTATGGATTTTGCAGTACTTTGCTACATGTGCACAGCTTTGCTCCCAGAACAGCACGTCTCCTGCAGCAGAAAGTGGACAGAGGGCCCTGAACGTGCCCCGCACAAACTCTCAGGGAGCTGCTAAATTAAAAACTTGAATTCACAGTATACAGATGAGCTGCCCAAACCCAACGGCCTGAGTGAGTCACCACAAGCTACTCGCTCACACTAAAATTGGTGTAACTGCAAACATGTGCAAGCATGTCCCCGGCTGGCCAGGTCTGTTGTGAGAGCGTGAGTATCCCTGTAAGCTGCCACAGCAAAGTGCTCCCAGTGTGGACACAGCTAACTAGCAGTGTCTACTCCTAGAGCTGACTTCAGCCTCAAGCCTGTAGTACAGGCTGTCCAGATTAGAGCAGTTTTGCCAGTATGACTGTCTCTCTAAAAGGCTTTTGTCAGCAAAGTTTTATCCAGTGAGGAATCACTCTTCTTCCAGTCACTAACACTCCAGTCATGTTGTTATATTATGCGACTGGATCTATGTCTCCTAATTTGGGAGTTTCAACTTGCATACCTGAATAACCTTTTCAAATATTGTTTCCTTAAAGGAGTAAAGTCCTTGATCCTGGTTGAAAACAGACTTCAGTAGGTTATAGGAGTTCAGAGAGAATGATGGCTATAGTTTGGGACCCAGTTCTCCAAAAGCAGAATCCACAAATTCTCTTTGATGTCACTACACTGATTGGAAGACTTCTTCCTTTAAGCCTCTTCTTTTTTTCCTTCTTTTTTCCTTCTCAGCACCCCCCCTTCTCCCCCCCCCCATCTGAAATTAGTATCACTTTCTCTGCTTGGATCTTAAACAGTGCAACTTGTTAAACAGTCTAAAGGAGCATGCAGTTTTCTTAGTACCTAAAAATGAGCTGTGAAACAGTGTCTCTCTACAGCAACAGTGGGAGAAGCCTCCTTTGGCTCTATTTTTGTTGTACAATGCTATTAATTTGCAACTTCAGGGTGATCTGGACAGGAGTGGACTTGCATGGTTCAGGGTTTTTTGCTCCTTTCTTTTTTCCCACCCATGCTTTGTAGAAAAATAAGCATCAATGTCGCAGTGCTAAGAAAGAGCAACTTGCTTTGGAAGTCATCAGGCTCTGACACAAATGATCTTTGCTTCGAGCTTCCTAAGGAGACATAATTTTTCCTCTGTCTAAAAAGAGGAGGCTGGCTTGTTTGTTTTTATTTGCAGCATTCGGCAGCATTGCTGTAGGCCACTGACTGCAGGATGGCAGTAACACAGGATTATCCTGCAGAGCCGTAACTAGTGAATCCATAACAGCCAACCTGAACTCTGCTGCGGGCTGCTATTTAATACCACAAGAAACTGTTTGCATTTCATCATGTAACCGGTTGTGTGAATTTAAGAACCTTCCCTGCCTGGATCAGGCTGTGTTTTCAGATGAAAGAAAGGAACTACCAAATGGTAGAGTGAAATATATAGTTTGTTTTCCTGTAGGCCTGTCCTCTAAGCGTAAACAAATAGACTGCAGTGAAGTGTCTGGCTCGAGCTGCAGAAAAGAAACCGAGCAGAGATGGGAAGTAGGAAAAGGTTGGGGGTCCCTTTTCCTGCAAGAGAGGTTTCTCTGATATCGAGGCAGTAGGAACAGGCTCACAATGAAATGGGACAGTGAAAAATGCCTTTACCGAGTCAGCTGAAGGGGAAAATCTACTCTCCTGATCCTAAAACCTTTCCCTCTAACACTGCCATTGGAGTGGGTATAGAATTGAGCCCGTTTGTGACTTTTCCCTCAGGGTCTGTTAGATGGGCTTTTATTCAATATGATTTCAGTCGTCAGATCATAATAAAGTTGCTGTGTTCCTCGTGAAGCTCTCATTATGGATGTATAGCCATCATGGTCTATGGACTGCTTAGTTTTTCCTGTAAAAACAGAAATCCTTGTACGGCTGGGAGCTTGTGAAAACAAGCCTGAAGCTATCCAAATTTTTAGCTTTACAGTATAAGCGGGAAATTAAATTCTTCACTGCAAAACATATATGCACCTATATATGCTCGAGGTTTTGACAATGAGACTCATTCATGCAGAAGACGACACTTTCCAGATGAATATTGCCTTGTTCTAGCATCACAACGCCAAGTAATGTAATTAAAGGGCATTTATGAAATGTTCGGGAACCCTGAGCAGATGGGAGAGTAGGATTGTGTGTTTGGGGTGTCCCGAGGTGAGCTGCAGGCCAAGCAAGAGGTGAGTTGCTGAAAATTAAGCTTTCTCAGGGCAGAATTTGGGGTCTAAAGGGAGCAATTTGATCTCAAGTAATGGTGGTTATTCCCGGTTGCCAGGTGCTGTGCCGCTAATCGGCACCTCCAGTACCGAGCCCTCCCTGCCTTCGGGTGTCGTTTAGACACTCATCGTTTAGACGCCCGAAGGGAGGGAAGCAGGCTCTGGAGGGGAAGCGGCTTGGCCCGGCTCGGCTGCGGCTGAGGACACTGCTCCTCGCGGGCACCTCCGGGCTGCTCTGCCCGCCCTCACGCAGGAAACACGGGAAAACGCCTTCTAGCCTTGTAATAGATTACATCTAATGGATTTTTCACGGAGACCGGAATATTTGTTTTCCCGCGGTACAATTAGTTAATTCTCGGGAGCGCCGGCGTGCAGGGCAGACCCCCACATGCCAGGTTTACATGTAGCCGTATTCTCCCTTTTATTAGGGGAATAAATGCTCCACGATCTTAAAGACCAGTAGTATTCGGGGAAAGAGGAAGGGGGGAAAGGAAGAAACTAGGACTACTTGCAACGGCAGCACGGTGACGGCCTGTCCCGGCTGCGCTGATGGCTGTGCCGAGGAGGGGGAAGGGACCAGGGGAGCAGGACCCACTCGTTTGGGAAACAGGGACTCGGGAAACGCAGCGCCTGGGTCCGCTTATAAAGCTGTGTCCGTGCCGCTCCTACGAAAGCCAAATTAGTGCGGGTTTATGTAGCTGCTGGAGTGGTCGGGAAGGGTGGTTTCTTGCGGCGGCACCAGCAGCGCGTCCGGCTCCGTGCCTCCCGGAGCGGAGCCGGAGCCGCAGAACGGCGAAAGTGTCCGTGTCGCCTGCCCTCCGTTCGGGTGCCGGTGCAGGGATGGGGAGCCCTGCCCAGGTGCCTGCGAGCGGCTGCGGTAGCAGAACGGGAACGGTGCTCTCCGAGCTAGGGGCGTCCCGCCGCTCCCCGCCGGAGACACGTTTTCTCTCCAAGCGGAAAATAAGAAAATAAATAAATAAAGTGTGTGAGAGAAAGCGTGCCACATTTTCAAACAAACTGATCCCAGTCCTTCCAGGTAAAGCCGGCGCTTCTGCCTGCGCGGGGGTGAGTAGAAAAAAACAGCCCCTACTCGGGCTCCTTCTTGCGTCTTGCCCGCTCTGCCACAGCCGGCACGGCTTCCGCAGGAGCCCTGTCCGCGGTGCCGTGTCCCCGCCGCGCTCCCCGGTGTCCCACCAGCTGGAGCCCCCCGCCGCTTGCCGTGACCCGCTCTGCGCGGCAATTCCACCCGCGGGAACGGTCCCGGCAGCTTCCCCGCCGAATACCGGACTTGGTTCGGGAAGGCGGACCCGGCCCGACTCGGTACCGGGGAAGCACGGCGAAGCACAGAATTGCAGCCCCACTCGGGGCGCTGGGTTGGGCGGCCGGGGCTAAGCCCTTCTCTGTCCGCCTTCTTCCTGGCTTCTCTGCACTGGGAAGGGGCTGGAGCCGGGGCTGCTCTGTGTGAAAAAAACGAGGACTCCTTCCCCGCCGCCCCTTAGCGTTCTGGCGTGGATCTGCCCCTCACGGCATCGGCGCCGTGAGCCCTGCTCCACTGCTCCCCTCCTGCGTCCTCTACCCCCGAGGGCAGCAGGCCCGGTCCAGGAGCAGCTCCGCTGTCTCCTCCCTTCGATTTTTCCAGGTTTGTTTGACTCCTTGTCCGGCCCCGGGAGCGGTGGGGGCTCCTCCGGGCTCACCGGCACTGGGCTTCTGTCCCGGGTTGTGGCGGCATTCTCCGCTTCTCACCGTGGATGGACTTGCCGCGTCCCTCTGCTCGCTACCAGACCCCGTTCATTGCATGCCCCTCGCTGCGACCTGTCTGTGTGTGCCGGTAGGACTCCAGCTGTCTGCTGGACTGCAGCCACAGTGTCCAGGCTCGGCTGTCGTGGCGTAATCTTACGGTTTAATGTCCCAAGAAGGGTCTAATTAGCACCGGGGAAAGGGGACAGCCGGGCAGTGCCCGTGGGTCAAACGTTCAAGTAGCCGCACACGTGGCTGCGCGCTCACCTTTGCCGCTGCTCGGCCCGATCGCCGCTCCCAGCTCTGGGCTGAGCTGCTGCCCTTGGGTGTTCATCCTAAGATCCCCTTGGTGGGGCCGTCAAAAAAACAACAAATCCAGACAATCCCCTCGAATGTCAAATGTCCTCTGTGAAACAGACAGCCCGGCTAAGGAGCTGCGCGCCCGGCTTAGGAGTGAAAAGGGAGGAATGTGCCGTTTGGCGGAGGTGATGACACACACAACAGTGCTGTTACACCTGCATCGGGCCTTGCCGCGGAAATGCCTCCGAGGGGGAGCTCCGGGAGCAGCCTGGGTGGCCGGCAGAAATCAGCCGGGCCGGCCCAAGGAGGCCCGGCAGGCCCGGCCCCGGGCATGGCTGGGCACGGCTGCCCTGCGCGGAGCCACCCGCCGCGGAGCCTCCGCAGAGCCACCGGAGAGGAAATCCCCGGAGAGTGTCTCTCCCTCGGGCTCCCTCCCTCCGAGGTTTCGTTTATGTGCTTTAGGGGGGTACTTTGAGAGCAGCGTGCGCTGTTCCGCGGCTGTGTGTGGAAATAGAGGGGCCTCGAATCTGTGACCGAATTAATGCTGTCCACGCTTTAGGGTACGCGTTTCGCCGCCGATGGGAGACGGGGGATTCGATATATGGCTGTAGACGAAGAGGGAAAAACGTATTCGAAGCGGGAAGTATAAAGATATATAAAAATAGAATGGCTCCCCGAGGGCTAGTTTATTTTTCCGTTTCTAGATCTCAGGCCCCTTTCACCCACAGATAACCTCCCCCGGAGAGGAGCAGAGACCCGTGTACGCTGTTCGAGGGCAGCCAGGCCCCGCCGGGCTGGCGTTTGGTTAACGAAAACTGATGTAGCGCGTAAAACCCGCGGGGCGCGGAACGGCGCTGAGCTGCGGCTCATGTTCGGAAACGGCAGAAGCGAGCCCGAGGGCCCCGGCCGCGGCGCCCAGGGCATGAGTAGCAGCTCCGAGGGCCGCTTCTTGACAGCCCTAGAGAGGAGACCCCGAGCCGTGCTTGAGTGCGTGAGGGGGGATCGCGTCCTTGTGGGTGCACCCCCGGGGCGCACCGGCAGCACAGTTAGGGAGCGCAGGTGACCCCGGCCCTGTGGAGCTCTGCCTGGCTCCCGCGGCCGCGCTGTCTGGAAGGGAGGTTCCAGAGGACAAACAGAGCTAGGCTGCCCTCTTCCCGGGGACCGGGCTAAGGGCTCTGTTATAAACCAGCGCAAAGTATTCTCTGTCCGCTTCTGTACCCGACGTGGGAGCAGCCCCGTGTTAGTGATTTCTTATTTTACGACACCTCTGCGGGGGGAGGGGGGTGTGAGGTGTGAGGGGGCCTCTACCTCAAGGCAGAGAAGGGGAAGGAGCAGGGCGACGTCGGTGAAGCATACGGTGTCCCACGAACCGTGTGAAACCAGCCGGAGCCGCGAAGGGGAAGGAGCTGGAAAACTGGCCGGTGTGTCACCCCTCGCCTCGTCACCCTACACCGGCCCTTGGGGCGCCTGTCGGCCCCGCAGCCTACTTCGCGGGGAGAGAGAAGGAGAGACCGTTTGCTCTCTGCCTCCTGCAAAAAAGGGCTGCAAGAACCGACTTGTAGGCAGCGGCGGCAGCCTCCTTGTGCTCCCCGGGCGCGATCGGTTGGCGGGGCCCGAGGCCAAGACATACAAACGCGTCCGCGTGTGTGGCTGGACGTCCGGGGCAGGGGCGAACGCCGCGGGCACACCCCGCACCCGCCGCCTCCGGCGCGGCCCCTGGCCGGGCGAGAGGGGAGCCCACCGCCGCGGGCCCCATCGGAGCTTCTCGGGCAGGCTGGCGGCGGAGGCTTGATCGGTGCCCCACGGACACCGCCTCCCCCCCCTTAAATTCCCCCCCCCTCCCCGCCCCGGTGGCGCGGCTGAGCCGGGGCGGTTCCGCGCCGCTCCGCGGGGCTACGTCGGTTCGCGTGTGCGCGGGGCTGAGCGCGGCGCCGTGACTGCGGGGTGAACTCGGCCGTGCCCAGCGGCTCGGCGGCGATAGGGGAGCGGGCTCTTGACGAAAGCGGAACTCGGCCGGGCCCATACAAATCAGAAAAGAGCCCGGCCGCGGCGGCAGAGGGGAGCGGAGCCCGCAGGGGCAGGGACGCTGCCGCCGCCGCGCTTCACGGACGAGCGGCGCCGCGAAAGGCGCCTCCCGATCTTCCTCTCCGACCTCGGCCCCGGTCTTAGCGAGCGCCGAGAGGGACGGGACGGCGGCCGGCACCGGTCTCCGCGCGTCGGGCAAGCGCTCCGCAACCGTGCCGCGGGCAGCGGCTCAGCGGGACGCGGGGCACCATGATGAGCAGCTACCCAGACGGCGAGGAGGACGCGGTGGCGCTGCTGGCTCATGACACCGGCGGCAGCAAGGATCCGGAGCGGGTCAAGGAGGAGCTGGGCGCCGAGAAAGTCCCCGAGAAGCCAGACCCCTCGCAGAAGCCCCCCTACTCCTATGTGGCCCTGATCGCCATGGCCATCCGGGAGAGCGCGGAGAAGAGGCTCACGCTGTCCGGGATCTACCAGTACATCATTAGCAAGTTCCCTTTCTATGAGAAGAACAAGAAGGGCTGGCAGAACAGCATCCGCCACAACCTCAGTCTCAACGAGTGCTTCATCAAGGTGCCCCGGGAGGGCGGCGGCGAGCGCAAGGGCAACTACTGGACCCTGGATCCTGCCTGCGAGGACATGTTTGAGAAGGGCAACTACCGCCGAAGGCGAAGGATGAAACGGCCTTTCCGGCCGCCCCCGACCCACTTCCAGCCCGGCAAGACCCTCTTCAGCCCCGACACCTACGGCTACCTCTCCCCGCCCAAGTACTTGCAGTCCACCTTCATGAACAACTCGTGGCCGCTGGCGCAGCCCCCTGCGCCCATGCCCTACGCCTCCTGCCAGATGTCTGGTGGGAACGTCAGCCCCGTCAATGTGAAAGGACTCTCGGGCCCGGCATCCTACGGCCCCTACTCGCGGGTGCAGAGCATGGCGCTGCCCAGCATGGTGAACTCCTACAACGGCATGGGCCACCACCACCACCACCCGCATGCCCATCACCCCCAGCAGCTCAGCCCGGCCAGCCCCGCGCCGCCCGCGGCTCCGGCGGCGAACGGAGCCGGCCTCCAGTTCGCCTGCGCCCGCCAGCCCGCCGAGCTGTCCATGATGCACTGTTCCTACTGGGAGCACGACAGCAAACACAGCGCCCTGCACACCCGCATAGACATCTAGGGGGGCTCCGGCCGATCGCCCACCGCCCTTGCACCGGCTCCGCTGCCCCTCTGTGATCCTGCCGCCTTCTCCTCTGTTCTCGGGTCTCTCCTCCTCTCCAGCCGCGGACTTTCCTCTCTCTGTGTCTAAACTGTTGTGGTGGGGAAACGGCGGCCCTGCTCCGTGTGTAGTTGTAAGTGTAAGAACCGTCCTACGAGGAGGAGAAGGCGGTGTAAGTGCGAGAGCCGGTGACCGGGGCGTTGCCGCTGGGCGAGCTAGGATTTACCATTCGTTTCTTTGCTCGTGTGTGTGTGTGTGTGTGTTCGTTTGTTTGTGAGACGGTTTGGTTTGGGGTTTTCTTTTTGGGAGGAAGAGGGAGCATGTAATTAAAAATAGGCTGTTTAGCCCTCAAAATTCTGCTCCTTTATAATTCAGCCGTAATCCTTTCGGGCTCAGCCTTGGGGAGAGTGAAAAGCGGAGCTTGTAAATAGCAGCGGCATTTCCATGCGTGGCAGTGCGGGCTGGCAAGGCCTGGCCGCCGCCGTGGTGCTCGCCCTCCTCCTCCTGTTCATCTGCTCTTTCTTTTTCCTCGGTCTGCAAAACACCGCGGTTCTTCCGAGCCGCCGCTTTCTGTCAAAATAGTACTTAGGTGAGGACTTCTGGAGCAGCAGGAGATGTGCGGTGTTGCCGGTTGTCAGAAACCAACAACCGAACCCGACAGCGTCACTTGGAAAACGTTTCGGTGTCGGTAAAATATAGTTTTAAAAGGAGACAATGTCCTCTGAGGTCTTAAAAGTGATTTTATACAGGTCTAAAAAATATTTTGACTTTATAACAAAAGAAAAAAAAAAAAAGGCAGTTTCCTGTAAATTGGAATATTTTTTTCCGTGCGCATATTATTAATAATAATGAAAGTTCAAACTATCTTCGGGTTTTTTCGACCCCAGACCTGGCCCAAAATGGATTCTTCGGTAGGTTCTGCTTTCGAATGCTTGCCCTTTATTCTTAAAACGTTTTGATCCTTCGATTTTACATAGATTAATGTGAAGAAGAAAAAAAAATAGCGTTTATAATACAGGGGCCAGTTCGTAGCGATTTTGTAAACGTTTATGTAAGCTGATAGATGCTGTGGCATAGTACCATTTTGGGACCAACTTTTCTAGAGTGAGCTAGCACTTTTATTGTACTTCCTAGCATTGTAAAGTCTCCAATAAAATGGCTTTCCTTCTTTTCAGATCATTTCATTTCGCTCCGTTCTTTCGTGATCGGGGTCGAGAAGTGGCAGCGGAGAACGGGGCGGGCGACGTGTCCCGGGTCCGTTCCGAGCCGCCCGGCCTGCTCCCGCCGGCGGTCACTGCTCCCGGCCCCGGTCCCGGTCCCAGCCGCGGCCGTCCAGCGCTCGCCTCCGCCGCGGGGAGTACGAGGACTGTGCCGAGGCGGCGGATCGGGTTAAGCGCCGTGGCGGAAGGGGTCCGGTGCTGTTTTGGCGGCCGCCGCGGAGGTGCCGGGGCCGCTTCGTTGACTTCGGGAGCGCCTCCGCTGTGGGACGTGGGCAGCCGCCGGCACCTCGCCCTTGTGCCTGGCGCTCCCGGGGCAGTGACGGCGGCTGTGCCCGACACAGATCTTGACTCCGCTTTCGTTTCATCCCCTCTCGCTCGGGGCCTCTGCGTTGGGCGACATCGCGCAGCCCCGCGTCGCCCGCTTCCCGCCGGGCCATTGCTGGTGCTGGGAGCCGCTGTCGGGCCTCGCTTTCCAAGCCGGGCCGGTGGCTCCGGCATCGGCGCTCCCGAGGCCTGGGCCTCACATCAGGAGCTCGTACGCAACAGCTCCTTTGCGGGCTGCACGGGGCGATGGGAGACTCGGGACGGGACGCTGCTGTGGGCAGGTGGGGGGGTCCCCGCAGCGGGTCGTCTCGGACGCCAGTCTGGGCCAGGCGTGCTGCTGTTCGGCGGGAGGGAGAGGGGATGCGAGTGTTCCGCTCGTTCCGGGTTGCACGGGCAGCTAGCTCTCCCGGCGAGGGGAGTAGCAGGGTGAAACGCGGTACCGTGAACACTCCCCTCCCGCTGCTGGCGGCAAGAGGGGAGCCCAAGGAAGAGGTGACCCGCGGGCTTTGGGTGCAAGCAGGCTCTTGCCCGGCTAGAGGCCTTTCTGCGCTGCCTGTCACCGATGCCCAGACCCTGGCCCGAACGGTAGGGCGCTGGGAGCGGTGTTGCGGCAGAGGGTTCCTGCTCTCAGGGCTGCAGCAGACGCGGCCGTTTCGCGCTGTGCACCGAGACCGCGGGGCCGAGCTGCTGTATTGGGTGCCGGGAGGGAGGGAGGGGGCAAGCATAACCCCTACCCGAACAACCCGGTGTCATAGGGAGCGAAATGCCTCCCAAACGGGCAGCCCCGGGATGCCAGCGAGCATGGGACACGGCCTCCACTCATGCCTTCACCATCCGTGCTTCTGCCGGCCTCTGCCGAGAGCGGGGAACTCGCTTGGGGCCTCTGACCTGCCCGAGGCCCTTGGGTGGAACTGCTGGTGGAGGGGAGAAGCGTCACCGTTCACACGGTCTCAGGGGCACAGGGCGAGCTCGGCGGCCGGCCCTGGCGGCCCGGGATACGCCTGCGGGTTGTAGCCTTGCACCGGAGAGCTCAGGGCCGTGACAGTTCTGCTTGTTGCTTATTCGATAGGCATTGATAGTCCCGCTTTGTTACCTCCGGGGTACGTGGGGGCCGTGGCGGGCTCGCAAGGGAAGCGGCGGGCTCGGGGCGAAGGAAGGGCGGGACCGCCGCCGGCGCACCCCTGGCAAGCTGTGAGCTGCTGGGGCCTTGCCGGCGTTGCGTGAAGTGATGCCTGCCGGTGCCCCGGGGCAGGGGTAAAGTGGTGGCCCCCGGGGCTGCCTCGATTCCCTCGGGGTCTCCAGGCGGTGCCGCCGCAGCAGGGGATCAGCTCCCGGCTGTGGCAGCAGGGAGAAGGAGGGAGCAGGGCGCTGGGCTGCCGTTCTGTGTCGTTCGGGCAATCGTTGCCTCTGGACGAGGGTTTTCTCGCCAAGAGAGCTCGGTGCGGGTGTGTGGGGCTGCTTGGAAGCGGGTAAAGGTGCTGTCGACGTCCCTGGCGAGCCTGCACCCACCCGGGGCTCCCCTCTGCGGCTTCTTCCCCGGGGAAGAGATGCAGGCGGGCCGGGCCAGAGGAGACCACCCGTCCTGCCAGGCCGGGGCCTGTCAGTCTGCCGGGCTCCCTGTGACCGTCCGGGGCTCTGCTCGCCTTTGGTTCTGCTCTCCGAGTCAGCAGTGCCGCTGTCGTGCCCGTAGGATGTTTTCACGATCGTATTCTGTATTTTATAAACAGAGGCTGCACTGAATGTAAACTCGCGTGGTTCATTAAGCAGCCGCAGTGTCGTGTGTACCGCTGCAACCCTCTCCCTCCACCCTGCCCTGAGGACCGCCCGGACAGCCCCGGTGCGGACCGCTGCCCTGTTAGGGCCCAGCAGGGTCCCGCGCTGCCTCCGGCCCAGCCTGGCACTCGATGGGGCCTCCTCTCTCTGCCCTCGGCCCTCCTCAGAGAGGGCGGAAAACCAGAGTGAGAGCCCTGCCGTAGTCCAAGCACTCTTGACCACCCTCACTGGGCGCTGCAGGGCCGCGGGGGAGGGGGACACGGCTCGTCCTAGGTCCCCACCGACATGGGGAGGGGGGCCCGGCCTTCACTCCCGATGTTTGCCTTGGACAGCGGGTACCGGCCTGTGAGGAGCCATCGGAGACCTCACTGTGGTGTGCGTTAACGAACTCTCAGGCCTTGGCATGCAGGGTCTGAGATTCCCCGCGCTGCCAAGCCCAGTCCACTGTCCTGCATCCCGGGACAGCGGCGCTTGATATAGCAGCGGCTGGGTGAGAGAAGAGGTCTGTGCCCACCCCACGGGCACGGATGGCGCGGGCCCATGGGGTGCCAGCACACTTCGGATCTGCTCTCTCCCACCCCAGGCTGCCCGGGTACCTCCTCCCTGCTCCCACCTGCCCCGGGCAGCGCCGCCAACCCTGCCCCGCCGACCCCTTAGGAAAGCAAGCGGCAGAGAGCCGATCTCTTGGCAAGAGCGGGGTTTGCGCATTGTGTAAGGCCTTTCCCCGTTATATAAATGACGGCAGGAGGAACGCTCCGCCAAGCGGGACGCGCTCCCCAGGCCGACACCTTGGCGCGAAGCCTTCCCTAGGCTTCGTGGCCACCGCCCGCCTCGGAGCTGCTCCAGCGACGGAGCCGAGGCAGCCGGGCCCAGGGCCGCTGGCCCAGCCGAGCTGCCGCCGCTGCCCTGCCGGAGCGGCCCCAGGTTTATGCAACGCTGGCGAGAGATGAAAGGAGAAGAGCGAGGGCTGTTCTCTCTCTGCGCGGAGCGGGTGTGGAGACAGCCTGCCTCGGCTGTCTCCACAGGGCCCGTGCCCCTAGCAGGAAGGGTTTGCTGCCCGGGGCTGAGCGGGCTCCCACTGCATCGCGGCTGCTCCAGCCCTCGGGGCAGCGACAGCCCTGGGGGGCGGGGGGGGCTGTTCTGCCTCCGCAGGATTTTCTTCCTCTCCGGCCCTTTGCGCAGCCCTCGAGCCCGGTGGCAGAACCTTGGGCCCCGGGAGCGCTCCCCGCCGGCGCGGCTTGGCGCGGCATGGCTCGGCTCGAACCCCGGGACTCCCCGTCTCGTCTCGCTGCGCCCGGAGCGGGAGGGCGGCGGTGCCGGTGACTGCAGACAGGGCCGAGCCGTGCTGCGGCAGAAGCACAAAGCCCGTTCTCACCTTGCGCCCCGCTTCCGCCCCGGCGGTGCGGCTGTTTAATACCGCCTGATTCCTGGTATTCTTGTCCGTGTTTTAAGTGGTGAAAAAGTCATTTCCAGTCCCATGGTCCGCATTTCACCCTGAACTCATTGAAAAGAAAGTGCGGGGTCAGGACTGTTTATTATACAACCAATTAAAACAGGAAAATATGCAAAGGCTTCATTCAGCGAGATCCGGCTATTGTTAAGCCGAAAACGATATTTTTGTTTCAAAAATAAAAAAAGAGTACATTTGTTACTTAAAAAATCTCCGCTCTGCGTGTGTGACGGACGCGGCTCCCGGCGGTCGGGAGCGCTGTGAGCTCCGGTGGCCCCGGGCCGCCGCTTCCCTCGCCGAGCCGCGGGTGCTGCGCTACCTGGGGGCGGCTCGACGGAGCGGGCGGTGGGCAGGGACCGGGGATCCCCACTTTCACTTCTCGGGGCAGGGACCGGGGATCCCTTCTTGCACCCGCCGCTATGCGGGGTCCGCTCCTGCCCGCTCGCAGGAGAGGCCAGCCAGCATTAAAGGCAGGGAGCCAGCGCTGTGCAGACGGACATGGGCAGCCGGCGTGGTGCTTTGGGCAGCAGAAGACTGTGAAAACCAAACCAAAGTACTGCGAGGAGTAAAAAAACCGACACTGTAGAGGGTAACGGGCAGGGCCGGGTAACCAGACCGGGGAGCCCCGAGCCGTGGTGCAGAGTCCGGGGCGCAGCGCTGAGCCCGGCCGCCAGCGGCTGCAGCCCCTGGCACAGCTTTACGGGTCCCCTGCGCCTCCTCCATCCTTCCCTGCGCAGCCCCCCCAGTGCCCATCGCTGGGTCTGCGGGGCAGCGCCGCGGCTTGGCAGGGCCCGGTAGCCCTCGGGGATGTGCTGAGCAGTGGGCCTGGGAAGCGCTCACCAATACAATCGCTCCGTCTGGCCTAATCCAGTGAGTTTATTTTAGTCCTCGAGCTGTACTGAAAACATTAGCTCTGCTTCTTGTGGTTGTTTACAGTATATTGGTCTTAACATCATAGCCGCCCTTCTGGAAAAGTCTTTCAGGATTCAGGCGAAGGGAAACCCACACAGAAGTGACTCGGAAAGCAAATGATTAATCAAATCAGAGACAGGAAGGAGGAGGTAATCAATGAGTTTTCACTTATAGTTTACTCTGATGGACATCTTTTTCCTTTTTGGTTCTATAAGTTTAGAAACCACACGGGGTTTTATTAGCCAAACAAGCAGCTGCGGGGTTTGGAGGGCTGGTGGGAATTCGTTCAAAATCAGTTGCATGTTGCCTGGAGCAGAATTCGGCTTTCGACAAAACCTCGTGATTGCTCCCGTCTCAGCACACGGACGGAGCCGGGCGGCTGGCACGGAGGCTGGGCTGGCGGAGGAGAGCCGAGGAACATGGAGCGCGAACGCTTTGCACAGGGCAGGGGAGCTTTGCTCTCCTTCAAGCTGGATTGTGAACAAACACTGTGAGAAATGTCGCACATGGGGCGAGATCCGAACGTGAAGCCCCGGCTCTCCCCGCTCAATATTCAGGACGGGACGCACCTGAAGCCCCGAGTGTCCCCAGATCGGTGTCCCCGCAGGTCCCAAGAGCAGATCCTCCCCCCGGCACCGGCTCCCGACCCCCAGCAGGTCCCTGCAAATGCTGCCGGTTTGCTGGCAGATGCCTTCCTCACCTACTTTCGTTTAATTTCTTTTTCTTTCTCTAACGGGATTTCTCCGCCACCACCCCGTGAAGGGCTAATTCGGACCGACTCAGAAGGAATAGGACTTCTCGTTTACACTGGCTATCTCCGCACTGGGGAGAGTGAGTGCAGTTCACAGACCGCTGTCGGGAGCTGAGGCCCTTGAGGGGCTGAAAACACCGTGATGGTTTGGGAAAAGGGCTCCACGTGGAGAGGTGGTGATGGGGGGACTGTGGTTCCTGGGGCTGCGGGGAGCAGATTCCACCTCTTGGGGCAAGCGGCCCTGCGCGGGGACAGCCAGTGACCTCTTGTCTAAGATATGGCTACTGTTTCCCCTGGGTTTTTTTTCCTCAACGATAACTGTCATTCTTTTTATTACTATCGTTCTGTTCTCTGAAAACCCAAACAATCAATAAAGGACCGGGCGAAAGTGAGCACAGCACGAAGTGTTATGTCCTTTGTTATCAAAAAGAGAGAGACACAAAAAGGAGTCGCTTGCAACTTATCTTTTTTTTTCTTTTTTCAGGTGTTGCTTTTAACAAGATGATCAGAAAAACAAATTAAAACAGAATATCGGGCACATGCTCTTGAGGACGCACCTAGTCTCCCCCGCTCCCTGCTTTAGGCAGCGATACCACCCGGTGTTTCAACAAGGTTTTTAAGCCTCTCCAGTTCTCCCCTACCAGAGGCAGGGGGGATACACAGTGGCTGGGGACGGCCGCTGGGACCCCACTGGTACAGGAGGAGACAGACCCCCGGGGGACTTCCATTCGTGTCCTTAAGGGGTACCGGGACACATACCCAACCACCTCCCTGAGCAGTAGAAGGGGTGAGGGGCATCAGGGAGGGTAGGTACGGGCAGGGGCATCCTTCCCGTCCCCTTGGCCTCATGGGTTTCCTTTCTGGTTCCTGTGATGCCTCCGAGATACAGGGACGTTTTGTAAAAGAAATAGGCAGTTTTAAAAGTTAGCAGGGGAATTTGTAAGATCTTTGTAATTACACATCACTGATCACACCTCCTGCGGAGCAGACTCCTGCCCTGGCTGCTGCAGTTGCTGTCCCACGGAACAGCCACCCTCTACTCCTTCCCAGCCCCGGTAAGTTGCTCTGGAAAGCCCCTTGCTTTGCCTTTTTGAATGAGCTACAGCTCAGTTCAGCCCAGCACAGCACAAGTTGTCTGAGACAGTCATCAGTTGCCCTGGAACAGAAATGGGAGCCACTTGTTTAAACACCCTAAGGTCCCAAAATCTCTACGAGCCATCACAGGAGAGGGGTTTTTTCCCTTCCCCGAGCGGGAAGGGCGCAAGGGATTACAGGGAGGAATGTCTGCCCCGGCTGCGGCAAGCACCATGAGATTGCGGTTTGCCTTTTCTTTTTTCTCTGCTCATCAGTTTTTCCATTCCTTGAGGAAATTTGTTCGGTATCTGAATCAAAGTGCGCTATTCCAACCCTTTCTGCCGTTGTTTTGTTTTATCTCAGCCCTTTTTTATGTTTCCATTTAAAATGTGACAGGTTTCGTAGAGCTCTCAACTGTTTCCCATTAGAGGCGCAGAGTTCAGCACTGTGCCTTCCCGCTGTTCCCCATCACGGGGTCGGGGCTCTTAAGCCGGGATACAGCCGAAGCCCATCACCGCCGGCTCGGTGCGGGGAGCCCCGCCGGCGCACCAGCAGCAGAGGTGGGCCGGGCCACCGCTGCCCCCTGCCGGCCCTGCCGCGCATCGCCGGGCCCGATGCTGCTGGAGGTGTTCCCCGACCTCGGGACCTTCTTCATTCGGTTCTGAAACGGTTCTCAATAAGCAGCATCAAGGGGGCTGCTGCATTCCATCCTGACAATGGGCTCTTACCACTGTTCTGTTGCTCCCTATTTTTAACCGCCAGTCTCTCCTTTAAGGAAAAACCCGTTTATGGAACAAGTCTTCCTGCATCCTTGTGTTTTGAAGTGTAGTCCTGCACAAGTACTAGTAAAGTAGTGTGGAGAGCAGCGCTTGGTAGGAAAAATAGAAGGTGTCGAGCAATCATCATGGCCAAATTTTCTTGTAAATACTTGCAGAACACAATACATGTTCATAAAATTCCTTCTTTGGGAACTCTGACTTTATAATGGCAACTGAGAACTTATAACTATAGAAGATGGTTTTGTACATGGGTGCTGAAGTTTTTTGGTGATAAGCCTCCATTTTATGGCCCCTAGAGCAAATAAATCACTGTGTGGTCTATTGATCTTGAGAAAATGAGCACATTCATGATTGCAAAATGTGAAATGGGAAAGAAAAAGATGGTGTAGGTTAAGGAACTATCCCTTTCCATACATTACGTTTGTTAATGTATGGGCACAGGGTAGCTGCAAGCTTATAGCAACAGTTTGTAGTTTATACAATAAAATCACCAAGTTCCTGGTGTAGCACAGTTTAAGGTTCTCACAGGTCATTAGATGGTGCATAAATTCTCGCATTCTTTCTGTGATCAACTGTTGCCTTTTATTTGAAAACATCAGAATATTTAGAAAATATAAGAAGAAACAGAATTTGCTGAAGAAAACCAAATGCAGTGGATTCTGGGCAAACACAAGGCACAGTGAGATGATTGATACTGAAGCAAGAAGGAAGTCCTGGGTTATCTTTTCAGCTATTGTATTTGTTTACTGTTCAGGTAAGATGAGGGTGTTGCCGCAATACAACAGCGTATGAAGCAGCCCCAGCTCCATGAGAGCCCACAATCCAAATAGTCCTGTGATGTCTTGAGGCTGTTGGCTCCTTCTGATGGAAGAGTGCCCTGCACACAGACAGCCTGCCAGGGCTGATGCTCCACTGGTGTAAATCAGCACAGTAGTAACACAGCCAGCACAGCCTTATTGTATTAGGTGTGGATTTCTACTTCTATCACCATATTCAGTTAATAGTACTTTTTCTCCATTCTGTGCTTCACATCACTGTAACACAGAACTGTTATGATTTAACTTTTGTACTTTTTCCTAGAAACGGATTGTTTTATGATAGACACTTAGTAGTTGGAAAGACAGCTCATCCACTTGAAACTCAGGTAAGGCAGGTGTAGGGTAGAAAGGATAAAGCTCTATGCTTTATCTTTTGGTAAGACACTGGCACATGGGAATGTGACACTGGGTACTGGAATAGTGAAGCACTGGCACAGGGTGCCCAGAGAAGCTGTGGCTGCCCCATCCCTGGCAGTGTTCAAGGCCAGACTGAATGGGGCTTGGAGCAAGCTGCTCTAGTGGAAGGTGTCCCTGCCCATGGTAGGGGGTTGGAACTGGATGATCTTTAATGTCCCTTCTAACCCAAACCACGCTGTGATTTTGTGATTCTATGCATGGCTGTGTTCTCAGACTACTTGAAGGAGGGTGCCTGTGAATTCAGTACCAGTGGGTATAACACAATGTGAGAACTGTTTTTCTGTTTCACTGACATTACAGTTGAAAAATGAAATGAGCTCCATGTGGCAGCAGCCAAAGAAAAGAAAAAGGGAAAGAAAAAAAAAGGCACTGTCCAAAAGTTTCAGTTATCCCTTGAAGCCATATTACAACATATACCACTCTAATTGAATCAGTGTGAGAACTTTTCTCCTCCATTGCGATTGGTGCTCATCTCTGTCCACTTTTCCCTGGAGATGCACACATTTGATGCAAAGATGTGCTGGGGACACCCACACCTAGTATAGGATTTTAACAGTCTCTTTAATGCTTTTACTGCTGAAAAGGCAATGCCAGAATCCATTATGATTTTCTCCCTCTTCTCTCCCCTTCCTTATAGACGTAGTACCAGGATATGATGCAGGGAAGGTTTGTCTGGATAAAGTCTACTAGATGTGCTCTGAATACATGATAGATTAATTGATCATTTCTAGGGAGCTTGCTGGGATGAATCAGTACATGTTAGAAATACTGGAGGAGTCTGTAAAGAGCTGTTCACAAGGTGACGGAGAAGGAATGTGGTCTTGATGCTGCCCAAACTCCCATTCTGTTATCCCTGCCTGTACTAGTGCTGTTACATAGCCCAGAAAGCAAAAGCACTTGATACCCAAACACGTCTGTTCTGTAAGTACTCACATGTGTGAAACAATACATGATCCACAAAACCATATGGCTCTTGATCAAATACATGGGATCAAGTTGAATTATGAAGACTTTGAAAAGGTATGCGCTTTAAATGTACACGACTCCCTGAAATATCTAGCTAAGTTTAGTGTAACAATTAAAACCAGATAGATTGTCAGGATGCATAGATCAGTGGTAGAGTTAATTCAATATGAAAGAAGTGAGTGACTAGGAATGAGAGAGAAGAGCAGAAGCAGCAAGGAAGGAAAGGAGCAAGGAGCAGTGGAGAGACAAAATAATAATAAGGGGGGTTAGGGAGAGCTAGGAATAAAAGGGGGGAAGAAAGAAGTGAAATAAAAAGGAGAGAGAAAAAAATTAAAGGGATGAGATAGTATAGGGAAGGAGGGTGGCAAGAAAAATAATGACATTTTATTGTGTCATCTGACAGCTTTCACTTTAGGAGAACAAAGCCTGAAGCTGACCTAGAAGCTACTACTTACATATCGAAAGTATGTGGGAGAGTCTTTCTTTG
Source organism: Psittacus erithacus (assembly GCA_009867235.2). NCBI lineage: Eukaryota > Metazoa > Chordata > Aves > Psittaciformes > Psittacidae > Psittacus > Psittacus erithacus. Next base: position 13,063 of record WYDI02004966.1, on the reverse strand, counting down.
ATGGTGGTATATGTACACACATATAATTATATAAATAAAATTACATAGATATTGCAGTCTTCCTGGGGACATTTTGCTGTTCCTCAGGATCATGGTTTTCCACACGCTGCCATGTGCCTGGCAGCAGCAGTGCCCTTCCCATGCTCTGCACTGGGATTTCTGGTTTGGTTTGCTCTGTGTTTCTGTCCTGCCTCCTCAGCACTGGGAATGGTGTTTCTGGCTCCCCTCTTCTGTGGCCCTGGGGAGATGATAACCTGGTACAACCTTGGGGCTTTGCTGCGCCATCACTGCTGTTTGCAGTTGCTGTTGCCTTGTGTTGATATTCGTGGAAACACTTCCATTTTGCACTGGCTGATCCAACTTGTATCAAATGTTTTATTGTTGGATAAGTTGGTTTGGGGTTTTTAAATTGTTTTTTCCACATTCGTCCCTCTGCATGCAAACTGCTAGTAAAGGGGCATAACTCTTGTAACTTTCTGGGGGCTAAAACAGTCGTTGAGTGGTATTTTAAGGTACGTATGTATGTACATATGTATCTGTCTATCTATCTATCTGTTTGTCTATCTAATAGTTTAACAATGCTGAATACCGAGTAGAATCTATCTGCCTCCTGTAAAACAGGTCTTTTCTTATTTTAACATCATATCTTACCTTTGGCTTGGGATCTGCTGCACCATCAGTTACATATCTTTGACTAATTATATTCATGCCCAATAAACTGTGTTCTGTTCTTGTATGAGGGATAGCACACTTGGCAAGCAAAAATTGATTGGCCGTGATCATCCATCAGGCTTTAGGAAGGCTTATCTTGCACAGTGATTTATTGGCTGCTGGATGTCTATGTGGCAGTGTGACCCATACAGCTGGGCTTGCACTGATTCATAGTTTTGTCTGAGTCATTCCAGCTCCATTTTGCCTTGTCTTACAGGTTCTCCCCAGGGCGTGAGGATGGTCAGGCTTCTTTAGTTTTCTTCCATACACTGTGGAGAGCTTCCTCTTCTCCAAAGGTATCCTCAGACCCTCCCATGGTTATATTTATCTCTTGTCCCTCTCAGGTAGACACCTTTTTGAGGAGTCCCAAGGGATCGGTATGTTTGTAGTTCAGTGATGGACGTGCTATTTCCTGGGGCTGTTAGAAATGGCACCTCTGCATTTTGTTGGTGACCTGTGTGCTTCACTCCTGTGCCCAGCTGGAATTGTTCAAATCACCTTTTCTAGGGTACAGAGTTTTCTAGTTTAAGCATGGTTCACAGGTTCATTAAACATTGCATAGTTAATCTGTTTTTTTTCTGGGGAATGAATTAAAGGCATCCAGCCATTGCTGGGCCATTTCTGAATGTCTTTTCTGCTGTTTTGGCTAAAAATCTAAGTTAAATTTTGCTGTTCTCCCTCATCATTTCCCTATTTCATTTCTCATCATTCTCATAGTCCTGTTATGAAGAAAAGAAACAGAAACATGGATGTTTAACACTTAACAATGTCTTATTGTCTCATTGCTTTTGGAAAAGGGAATGGAAGAGGAAAAACCTCCCATATGGCTATAAACAAACCAGAAGGAAGTGAGTTCTCTATCCACGGGAAAGCATAGCTCTCCTGCAAAGGAGGTTTTGATTTCATTTGAGGGGAAATGCAGCACTGCCCTGGTGGTGTTGAGCAGTTGTATTCAGCTGCAATGCTGAAATGTCAGGAAGCCCCAGATATACCTTGTGTCCCTTGGGAGCATTCATGATGAAGATGGTGAAGAAAATTGCTCATAGTCTACCAGTGTGAGGTCAATAGCAAATTCATATTGAGTTCAGTGTTGTGTTCTTGGGCTTGATAAGGAGAAAGAAATGCTATATCCTGCCTTTTCAGAGGTGTCACTTTTAGCGTCCGCTTGAGTCTGACCTCTTCTAGTCCATAGCACCTCCCCAGTTGTTGCTTTCCAGCTCTTTAGAGTCCCCTATCTTGTTCATGTTGTGGGTATTCCTTTACCTTGTCCTTAATGCCTGTCTTGCCTCTGGGCATTATAATTACACAGAAATGCAGTTGGGTCAAGGGCTAGGCATCCCCAAGCCACTGGATATCAGGGTTGTCATCAGTAAATATAGTGAAATAGTGGAAGTTAGAACTTCTGAGGTGGTTAAAAGGATGTTCCCTATGTTTTATGAAAAGAACAGAAAAAATGAGAGAAAAATGAACAAACCAAGCAAGTAAGAGCTGCTTTGAGAGTCTGAGGTGGAATCAAAGCATCATTGGAGAACTGCGAATGAAATGGTTAAGCATCCTCCTCACCCCAGTTTACAAACTTAGTGATGTCTGTGAGAATAGCAAATAAACAGCAAATAGCTACATGAAGTACAGCATTACGGTCATTACTGCCTAACACAACAAATGAATCGTATCCTCTGTTTAGAGTCTCAAGTGTGTAACAGAAGTAGGTATAACATCATCACAGCGTGGGCTTTCTTGGGGGTATCTCCAGTAGCTGTCTCAGCGTGACTAGATAAAGGGGTTGTAATAGATTTCTTAATGCCTCAAGTTTGGTAAAGCACAAATATAATTGAGCATCCTAATTTTATTCCCTTCCTCCAGAAGATAGCAAAAGTTATCTGGACTTAGCACAGACAGCTGGACTAAAATGTTTCAGGACTGCTTGTGCTATACTCCAGTTTCAGGTCACCACTGGTTTAATGCTCCAGATGGAAGGGTTGATCCCAAACCCACTGACAGAAGCTTGCTTGGAACAATCAGCCACCTCACCTCCAGCTTGGCAGCACTGCAACCACTAATATAGCATATATTTTGGCTAGGACAGAGTGGAGAACTTGCATCTACAGAGGAACCTTGACTAAAAAGGGAAAGAATGTATAACCAATATATGGAAAGAAAAATCATTTATATAGCTATAGCTATAGCTGTATATATGTCTAGATATAGATATATGTCTAGATATAGATATATGTCTAGATATAGATATATATCTAGATAGAATTGGCAACAAGGATTTTTTTCTGAGCTCAGCAAGGAACTCTAGAAAAAGGAATGAAATACAACTAATAAAATCCAAAGAGACACATAATAAGCTTTTCTTCTTGTACAGTTAGTTTATTTTGTTCCTACATTTAGCTGCTCTGGCAGTTTATAGTTTCAACATTAGGAAAATGTAAGAGTATGTGAGTAAAGAGATAGGCTGAAGTTAAGAGGCTTCCTGCCAGCAGAGAAGGAGAACTGAGGACTGCTTGTTTAAAGGATGCTCCTGAGGTGATTCAGCTTAACCTGGTGCTTATCCCATGGTGAAATCCTAATTAGATTCCAAACAAATTTGTCCTTACAATTTCTTTTCAACCTAGGGGTTTTGACAGCTGCTGTAGCTGACTGATGGCTCCTCTGAGAGGATTTGTGCCCATGCCCTTGGAATAGAGCAATTGGCCAATGTGAAGGATGTTTAATGCCCTTGCAAAAGCCAACCCATCAGCAAGCTGTGCTGACAACACAAGAGCCTCTGACAGCTATTCTCCTTCTTAAATGTCTTCTAAGAGGAAGTTGACTTATGTCCCTAAGCTCCAACTGTCTTCTTAGGCACCTTGCAGCAGGCAAGACCAGAGGTGCTGCATGAGCTCCCACCTGAGCTGCCTGTATGTTGTGTTTTGAGTTTGGACAAGATGCTGCCATTTGAACATGCATTTTCTCCTTCAGACAATGTTCAACATGTCAGTCACATTGCTTGCCACCCACAGTGGGGTAGTGATTGTAGCTTAGTGATAAGAAAATGTTCATGTCACAGCTGATTTCTTCTTCAAGGTCATGTCCTTATTACTCAAGTCGACTGGGAAATTTTAAGTGATTCCCTGTCCCTCCACTCTCTGAGAAAATGCAAATTTATCAGAACAAAACCTTTGTTGTTTTTTTTATTCATTTTGAAGATTCTTTGTGTGTCAAAATATTCCGTTTCCCATCCTGAAGCAGGAAAAAATCTTGTTATCTCAAAATTTTTGGCTGATTTGTGTTTTTTGGGTAATACAAATGTGCAGAAGGATTAGCAGATGAAAAGTAATATCAGCCATGGGGAACGGCCGTGCACCACTTCTATTTGAATGACTCAGCAACATTAATTGTGAAGACCCAACTGGGATCAGGTTGGCAGAGTCCTGCTGCCGAATTTGAATCCCACCAGCTGCGTCATCGATGGCTTCCCTAGCTGTGCAGCAGAGGAAGCAGTGAGACAATAGCTACAGCGGTAGGAAGCATTCTAGCCTCACCCCTGCTTCCTCCAGGCAGCAGGGGTATTACCTGCTAGTCCACTTCTCTCTGCTGGGTTCACCTTCCTATAATCCCTCCACTCCAGCAGCTCTGGTTCGGATAGAGGGAGTCATGTTCATAATCCTGCTGAGAGGGGATTGTTCTCGAGGTAATGTATTTGCCAGTGCACTGCTGCAAGCTCTGAAGAAGCTGTTGCAGCATTAATAGCTGTCCTGCTACCAGATGAAAGAAGGATAGTATTCAGATTTAATAAATCAACAGATGTTAAAGCAGCTTCTGCCTTCTCTGTTATATTGCACATCAGCAGGAGTGTGGTAAAGTGCCTTTTTGTACTGTTTAGAATCTGACATTTCAGCACATCTTGCAGTGTGCATTAGGAGAGTGGAATGTTGCTATATTTGTACTTGCAGATTTGGAATGAGAACAAAATCTGGAGAGATGCAATGTGCACATGGAATATTTTCCAGAGGGGCTGAACAATCCACCACAGTGCAGCTTGAGCTGTCTTGAAACGTCAGGCTGCAAACGCAGGGAGGCAGAGCACATAGTGATTCTGAAATGGAACTGAAAACTGCTGAAACCTGTGGCTGCTTCTCCAAACCCTGCTAAATACAGATGCCACTGTAAAAAGCAGAATTGTTTGATTTTTGCAGTTGCGCTCAAAATACATTGTTCCTTTATCTTGTCTCTGAGTATCAAACTTGAATAGGGGAGACTGAGATTAGACATTAGGTAGAAGTTCTTCTCTGTGAGGGTGCTGAGGTGCTTCCACAGGTTACCCAGAGAAGCTGTGGCTGCATCATCCCTGGCAGTGTTCAAGGCCAGACTGGACGGGGCTTGGAGCAACCTGGTCTAGTGGAAGGTGTCCCTGCCCATGGCAGGGGGTTGGAACTGGGTGAGCTTTTAGGTCCCTTCCAATACGAACCATTCTATAAGCCTACAATATCAGTAATGGCCCTCTGCCTGGTCACTTTAGAAGGAAGCCACTGCAAGTGCTATTTGTATTTATTCATTTACTGCTGAGACCTGGCAGGACTGTGATGCAACACTGTCAGCAGCTGTGGTACTGTGCATGAGCACAATTTCTCCCCATGCTTCTATCAACTGTTTTCTGGTAGATTCCTTCTTGCCTATCGTTGAGGTCTCTGGAGGCACCCCAAGCCTGTAGTCAGCAAAGCTACTTTCTTGTGTTAGGGCACTAATAGGCACTATTAATATGCTTTGTTGGTAATGTTCTTTGTTTCTAGCTGAGGCTGCCTTTACAGTTAGTATGCTTCCAAGGAGGTGCAAGGGCTTGTTTTCTCTCCTTCCCCATTAGGCTTTTCTCTTTGATGGCAGAAGCTCAGCTGAGCATCTTGGACAAGCCTACAGCTCCCACGGGGTTTCCATTGCTGTTAAGCCACTTCTCAGGCTACCTTGCCCCATGGCCAAACTACAGCAGGATGTGTCCCTTTCCTCCTACAGTTTGCAGTGCTACAGTGGGACTGCAGCTAGCCTCAAGTGTTAGCTTAAAGGTGGCTGAAAGGAGATTAAGCCAGGAAAGGCTACTGCTATAGGTTAACTGTAGGCAAAGAGGGAAAGGCTTTTGATGCTGCTGGAGCCTGGATATTGTAAGAACATTTAATATGTCTCCCTATTTCTTTAAGGAATGGGTGGGTAGGAGCCCATTGTTTTCTGGTAACAGAAACTTGGGTTTACCCCAGACACAAGGGATTCCTCTCTTGGTAGACCTGGATATCTAGCACTGCACAGTTTTGCAGCTTGAATGTTAAGAAAAGAGCCAGTTAACCAGAGTTAACCTTGGGCCATTACTGAGTGCTCACCAGAGGGTGGTGGCCTAGCTGCTGTGTCCTGCAATGTCTCTGCCTTTGGACCATTTGGGCACTACAAATGGTGACTTGAAGAAACATAAGAGGAGGCTGTGACTGAGGGACCTTGTGAGGGAACAAAACTACCTGTCTGTGCCTCTGCTGTAGTCAGCTATGTGGGAGCCGCTGTCCTAGGGTGTGGAGCTGTTGGACACAGGGCAGTGCCTGGGACCTCTCAGACATTGCTTTACCATGTCTGTGTTTCTGTTTGTAAAGGAGAATCTTCCTGAGTCATCTCTGTGCTAATGAATATTTCACAGGATCACACAGAAACGTTAGTGTTGGAGGGGACCTCTGGAGATCATCCAGTTCAACCCCCTGTCAACGCAGGAGCACCCAGAGCAGGTTACACAGGAATACACCCAGGCAGGTTTTGAATGTCTGCACATTTAGAGAGGGAGCATTTAGAGGACCCTCCTGGGCCGCCTGTTCCCATGCTCTGCCACCCTCAATGTAAAGAAGCTCTTCCTCACTTTGAGGTGAAACTTCTTGTGTTTCAGTTTATGGCTGTTGTTCCTCATCCTGTCTCTGGGCACCACTGGAAAGAATCTGGCACCATCCTGGCACCTGCCTTTGAGATATTTACATGCACTGATGAGATCCCCTCTCTCTTCTGTTTGCCTTAAGCTCTCTGAAAAATCCTTCTGCTTCCAGACTGTCTGTCTGGGGCTGAACGTGCTTTCTGAGATGCCTCACACAGTTGTTTTGTGGTTTAGACTGGTTTGAAGTGTTGTTTCACACAATGATTCTGCGTCAAGACTTGTGTATGTTGGCCGAAAAGCTCCGTACACTCAGTTATCCAGGCTGTCCTCTCTTCTGCTTTGAAATAGTGACTCTTGGCATGAGAAGACTTTCAGGAAATTTTGTACAATCATAGAATTGACCAGGTTGGAAAAGACCTTTAAGATAATCAAGTTCAACCGTTGCCCCCAGTTCCCACCACTAAACCATGTCACCATGTCATGGTTTGTGAACGCTTCCAGGGACGATGATTCCATCACGTCCCTGGGCAGCCTGTTCCAATGCCTGACCACCCTGAAACCAGGGCTCACTCGTCCCGCGTGAGGCCCACCGGAGGTGGCCTCTTGCGCTCAGCACGCCGGCCCCGGACGCCGCTCCTAGGGGCGCGCAGCACTGCCGCTCCCGTCCGCCAGGTGGCGCCGTAGTGCGCACCTCGGGGGCCTCTTCCGGCTCCCGCCCCGAGGTTTGGGGCTCCCGATACATGGGTTATAAACTCCTTAAGAGCTTTGCTCCCTCCTGCCTCCTCGTATCAACAATGAACCAGGTTCTCCCGCTCTGCTTCCCCCTTTCCTTTAATCCGATTTCTTAAGGCCCATTATGCATTGTCTGCAAGGCTCGTGTCAGCTCTGCAGTGGCTGCGTTAGTCAAACACACAGCAGATGTCAGTGCGTTACAAAACTTGGTGGGTGAATAATAAAAGAAGTTACAAATGAGAAAGTTAAACAAGAAAGCGGAAGCACAGGCAGCTGCAAAGCTCTGCGGCTCTATTTGTAAAGCGTCTGGTGTAGAGGAACCCTGACTCTGCTTGGAGCTGCCAGACAACAAAAATACTCTGAGTCGTAATGTTTCATGAGGTCCGAGGGCGTAAGAGAATCTCAGGAACAGGCAAGTATTGAGTTGTTGCTCACACGTTGTGAGTACACACTACTCCAAGGAGCAGGTGAGGTCCTGAGGGCATTGCTGCCAACTTCAATGGAGCTGAGATTTCAGCAACATCTTTTGTTGGAGGGAAATCGGGTGTTAAGATACAGCACTCATGAATTGCTGCCTCCTGGGTATGTCGTGTTGCCTTTGCCCATTGCTGAGATCCTCAGGCTGCATGTTCTCCAAGAGGATTTAAAAGGATCATTTACAAATGCCTAATTGAATGCTTACTGCCCTTGCCCTGAGTCTGATCTTTTTTGGGTACAGAGGAATCTCAGCTCAATTTAAATCTCATGGGAGTGAGTTCCTTAGGTTAATTGTGTGCTATATGGAAAGGGATTGTACAATTTAAAATGCTACCTTTCAAATTGTATTGAAATTGTCTTGTATCATGGAAAGGGGGCAACCAGTCAGAGCTGACTTAATATCTTAATCTCTGACCAGTCAGAGCAGGGACTTAATATCTGTTAGTGTCAAAACATGGTAAGTATGAACAGGGCTTGGGTTACTATCCACTCGCTTTAATGCCCAGACCCTCTCTAGAGCCACCTTAAGTTTCTGTGTGAAGAAGTATTTCCCTTCCTCAGATTGAATTTTCCACACTTTCCATTTCCTTGCATATCCTTGTGTTCAAGCATGAAGCCAGGAAAAAGCCAACCTCCTATACCAACCTTATTTGTTCCAGGGCATGCTTATATCAAGTCTTCTCTTGCTAACTCCTTCTCTGTCCTGAAAAGCCCTGGTCTTGCAACCTTTATTTTAGTTTTCCCAGCCCTGTATCATTAGCATCTCTGTGAAGGTGAGGTAGGCAGTGAAGGCTGGTGTTTTAACCTGAAGCAGGCAGGGCTGTAGTCTCCCTTCCTTCCTAGTACCACTCTGCACTGTCCATGCTTGTTTCCCATAAGCTGTAAGAGTAGCTGTACAGTTTCACATAATTACAGCTGTACAGTGCTCACATACCTCAGGTTCATACGAAGAGCTTTAACGTTTTCACTGTCTGATACCTCAAGCATTCAGACACCTTATTCATCTGTAACCACAGCTATGCGTTCCCATGAAGGTTTTCCAAAGCTGTTTGCAGTAATACCCAGGTAAATTTTGCATTAGCACCATGAACTGTGAGCAGTGATGTCTGAAAACAGCCGTGCCTTATTACTTTAGTAAAGTACAATTATCTCTTAAAATGCCTGGACTGGCCTCGCCTTTATTTTATCCCCTGTAACTGAAATTTGGCTTGAAGTGTTTCTAACTACAGCCAGTAAATAGAGACAAACCCCAATCCCTCAGTGCGAACTCATTCACCCATTGTCCAACAGTGTCTGCAATGATTTATTTGATGACTGTTGCTTGGCCGTGTACAAGATGGGCTGAGCAGGGGAAATGATAATCATTAAGAGAAATAGGAGCACTAATGAAAAAGCAGGTTCAGCTATTGCTGAATGATTTGGGGAATGTCTGAGGTGACTGTATGTTGGAGATTGAAAAGGATGTTTCTCGAAGGAGTAGGAGAGGACAGTAAAATATGTATGTCTTTAAACTAACTGGCATGCAGATTTTGTTAGCCTTATTTAAGGTTATCCCAACAGGCCAGCTCTCAGATGTCATGGAACTTTGCTTGTGTAATGACTGGGTTTTCTTCCTTTCTGGATTTTGTCCAGAGAAAGTTGGGAGCAGCTATCAGTGAGCTTCCAGTAGTGCTCTGAGTAGAGGGTATGGCCAACACACATGAAAATAAGACAGCATTATCTCACAAATTCATTATAAAAAGTGTCAAAATCTGGTCTGTAGATATCACCACTATTTTTCCACTTGCACATTGGTCATGTGCCAGTAGAAAAAGCTGCCAATTAAAACCTTTAAAGAAAGGAAACCCTGTTTGAAGCCTGGCAATAAATGTTTTCCTTCCCCTGAAATATGTGCTGAACATCCATAAAGAAGACTTAGAAGAGGTGGCTGGTGAGGTTTAGCATTTTGTAATCATAAGGGTGGACTTGCTAATGCTTTCACACTTTGTTTTTTAATAGATGAGCATTGTAACTAATATGAGTTAAAATGGTAATTAAACACTGAAAAAGAGGTAATGTAATGCAGTTGGATAAACCTATTAAAAGGGAATAGTATAACATTAAAATGCCAACAGCATGAATTCTTTGTTGGTTTAAAATTGCTTTGCTGTTTTGCCACTTTCTTTGTTTCTTTATGCTGCTGTTTTTTCTTGTAACTGAAAACATCAGATGACCACTGGCAATGACCGTACAGCAGTGCTGCCTCCCAGGATGTGTAGCTGCAGCCTCTAAGTCCAGTGTTACGGGGGCAGTTGGCATCCACGTGGCTGATTGTTTTGCAGACATAATGGTGGTGTATTTATGTATTCCTAAACTTGTTTTTCAGGATCTGAGCCTGCCTGGGTATCATGAAACTCACTGCTTAACAACAGAAATAAAGCACTGGTCAGGCTGCAGCCATGCGTCAGTGCAAAATGGAATTTGCAAGACTAAAGTTTACACGAGGCAACAACAAAATCCACTGTGCCATTCTGCTGGGCAACAAAGGTGATTTGTTATGCAACATAATGAGGACTTGTGTGTGATAGACAGCAGTGGCACTCAGTTACAGGGCGTTGACATCAACAGGCACATGCAGCAGGCAGATCTAAGAGAATTGCTATACATAGCAGGGAATTCAAAAGCTTTGTTGTTATTACAGGGTGGTTTTTTTCCAACTTGAAAACCACAGAGTAAACAAACACCGTGAGGCCAGTCCTGCAGTCCTTTATGGTCTGGGTAGGACCTTTGTTGTTTCCTTTTGGGTTGGTCTGTGTCTTAGACTTGACTGTCAGCATAAGGGCCACAGAGTCAGGGCTCAGTGCCATGCATTTCATGTGGCTCTGACACATTTGGTGCATCTCCTGCCAGCCCACAGAATGACAAGGGAAGAGCAAGTGTAGGGGAAGAAGTAAGATGCGCCCATGGTGCTGTTTACTGCTGCTCAGAAGTCCATGATGCCTAATCCCACACTGGGGTTAGTTCCACTGCTGTTGTTAGCACATACACTCCTAAAAGCCAGTTATCCTTCCTGTAGAGAGGCAATGGTCATTCACAAGTTTTGCAGATAAGCTGTCAACAAGTGGGCTGTGCACAGAGCTGGGAATAGAGCTATGGCTATAAGCAGTGAGATTCATCTGCTTTGCAACATCACCTTTCAAAACAAGCCTACCTTTTGCTGTGATTGTGCCTCCTGTTTATGATGACTTTGGCTGCTCTGGCTCCAGAGCTGGGGCTAGACCTAAAGATCCTGTTTGCTGACATTCCAGTGCTGTCTCACAAATGCTTGTGTAACTCACTGTTGAGTATGTGTTCTCGTGGCCCACATGGAATGTTTCCTTTGTTGTTCAGCTGGAAGAGAGAGTCTGGGAGCAATCCCTTCCTGAGAGCTGCCAGGGAGAATCTGGGATCAAGCATCGCTGCTAAAGACATGCAGGAGAACTAAGGAATCAAGACTGTGGCCCATGGTATGCAGAATAGAGGACTCAGCTGCAGTTATGTTGGTAACCTTTGTCCTGGCACTCTGTGGGGTTAATTCTGTTTCTTCAGCATGGATGTAACATTGTACCTTATGCATGATAGTCTGAAAAAGTCATAACCAAGCAAGCAGTTGTATCTTATGACTGCTGTGTTAATCTGGAATTAATGCTTGGTTTTTGCCTCAAACCATGGTCAAACCTAGTTGGCCAGATCACATTAGGGGAAGCTGGTCCTGTAGAAAAGTCAAAGGCCCCCATTCCCTTGTGTACGGTGCCTTAAGCATCACTCAGTGGCAGGATGTTGGAGCTGTTCTGACTGTGCCAGTGACTCAGCAAGGTCCTGATCTTATTCAAAACTGAGCAAGGGCCTGATCTGTTACTCAAGCAAGAGCCCAACTACTTAGGACATTTACAAAGGGTAAACCATTGAGTTAGCCACAGCCTTAGTCAAGCTACTTTACCTCTTGGTGACTTACATGGAAATATCATCACTACAAACTTACTCTATGGTGCTTGAGGGTTTAACCAAACAGACTGAAACAGCTAAAGAAAAGTTATAAAGCACAAATTGCTTTAGTGATTTAGTGTAATGTTGGGCATGACACTTGGGCCAAGGTATTCAAACTAATATGTGGTTGAGAAAAACTTTGCTTCTGGTGCCGAACAGGTACTTGTACTCCATTTCCAGAGGTGCTTCCCCACATTATAAGGCAGATGGGGTTGTTTGGCCTTGGTTTTTTTGTGTATGTTTTTTTCCCTCACAATCTCTTGAACAATAGGGCTCTAATCCTGATGGAGACATTTTAGGAGCTGCCATGATAGAAATATTTCATGATGATACTGGGGGTTTTTGCATTTAAGAAATGCAATTGCCAACAGAAACAATGAAGTTAAGACTAACCAAATTAATATTGCATCATAAGAAGCAATAAGACTCCATATTGTGAGGATAAGAAGCAAACAAACCAACCCTGCCTTTCATGCAGAAGATGCTATCTGCCATTTGCATAGATATTGTATATGTAATTAAAACCATTCTTAATGTGTAATGCTGTTATTACAGCCCTTGTGATTCTGTAGCAGTTGGTAGACGTTATAATGAAGGGGTATAAAAATATCTCAGGGACTCTAGAAAGCATTACAATGACTTTGCAGGCAATGACTGCCTTAAAGTAAACCCTACAAACATCCTTACTTCTTCACAGGGAAACATCTTGCTGACATCTGGCAGTACGAATGCCATTTTGCATCAGGAAAAAGCTGTTGGTGGGACAGCCTGGATGCTACATATAGAAGGCTCACAGGTGAATAAGCCTGGTTGCTCGCTCTGCAGTGTGAGTGCAGCATGCCCCCGCATTCATGGCACTGCTTGGCTGAGCTTCCGGTTGTGAGGAGCCACATGTGAACAGCTGGAGTGACTGATGCTGGGGATTAAAGTAATTTCTTGGGGGTTCCTTAGCCAGCCTTTCCCTTTTGCAAGTCAGCACCCGCTTTCCAGTGCTGCCAGCACCCAGAAACACTTTTGGCAAGCTCACCCATCCCCAAGATCTTTATGTTAGAATCTCTTTCTTCCTCATTTATTCCTTCATCTCCTGCCCCTGCAGCAGAGGATGCTGCACTACTTTCTCAGCCTCCTTGCCCTGTTCTGTGAAGTTCATAGATTAACAGGACTCTGTGGGGTTGGAAGAGACCTTAAAGCTCATCCAGTTCCAACCCCTGCCATGGGCAGGGACACCTTCCACTAGACCAGGTTGCTCCAAGCCCT